>OX637579.1:14836504-15055870 GCA_951800085.1 Comarum palustre | reverse complement strand
ACGGGACATTGCACCTTGGGTACTACCAAAACGTCTTATCTGTCTATACATTACAGCGGACGGGTCCATCGTGTATACTCTGGAACAGTGTTAGCAGTTTATTTTCTCAAAATTCAGGAACAATCCAAGAATGTTATCTGGATTCGTTTCTGGATTCATTTCAAAACTTTGATGACACACCATATAGACTACTTGGATATGTCTAGGAAAGCTTGTCACCAAACTATCTCTTGTAATCGAGTTATTTTGAGTATTTTTTTCTATTTGCAATAAAATCAGCAGTATCTTCTTTCAAAAATAATCTTTTCAAAAAAGAAAGCTAAAATTATGTGCCTCACCTCCACTGGAATTCTCGTAGAAGCTTGTACGTAGCCTTGTATTCGTAGTGATCTGAACAAAATACTATGCAGCATTTCTATTATTTTTCGTCGATGCAAAACGCATAAGCCCCCATAACATTGAGGTGTCTAACTTGTCGTTCCATTAAATCCCACTAGCCTTCATACACGCTCTGCCGCGCGTGCCGAAATGTGTTTCTGTAGATTCGATTAATTATTGTGAAATTTCGGTAATTCGATCAATATTGTGCAACAACTCTCTGAAACTTTAATAAAAATAACACAATCGATTGAGATGAAGTTAACACTGAATTTATATTAACCACCAAGATTTCTGAAATTTTAAGTAAGAAACACTTATCAATACATGTCATAAGCTGAAACTAATAAACTAAATCAATAGAAAAATTAATTGATCTCATAAACCTGAAACCCAAAACCCAATTTAAATTCAAAACCTAACCTATATAAATCCACATACCAACACTCGTATACACCGCTAAAACTATTATTTTAAAAAAAGTTATAAAAGTAATTATAAACCCTGAACAATCAATATATATTGATCAATACAATTATTTAGGTTTAGAGCGACTCAATTTTTTTTACATTATTATTATTATTAGTATTATGAATATTATCATTAATATTATTGTGTTTTAAAAATGTTTTTTTTCATGCAATTTAATTTAAAAAAATAAAAACAAATCATTTATGAAAAAACAAAACAGTGGCAGAACTGTAATTATATTGAAACTGAGAGTAAAAATGTCAATTACATAACCAACGGGTTGAATTGTAAAAAAATAGAGAGAGGAGGGGCAAAATCTTCCTGTCACTGTTTATCAAAACAGAAAAAACCCTCTTATAGAGATATACTAGCCTCTCACACGCGCTTACGCGTGTTGAAGTGCTTCTTATTAGTACGATTAATTATTATGAAATTTATGATAATTCGATTAATATTGTGCAATAACTCTTTGAACCCCAAATAAAAATAACACAATTATTTGAGATGATATTAACATCGTATTTAAATTAACAACCATGATTTTTTTTTGTAAATTACCCTCACTATTTTTAAACCATAAATCCTAAACCCTAAATGTGTTTCAACGCAATTATTTAGGTTTAGAGCATACTCAATTTCATTTTGATTCATCTAGCCTCCGTGCACACGCTTGCGCTCATGCTGAAGTGTGTTTTTACATGTTCGATTAATTATTGTGAATTTTTTTTGTAGTCCGTTCAATATTGCAACAACAGTTGTCTGAAACTCTAATAAAAATTACACAATTGATTAGGATGAAGTTAATACCGAATTTATATTAACAACCAATATGTCTAGAATTGCAAGTAAGGAACACTCATCAATATATATACCATCATAGACAATTTCAAAAGGAAACATCACTCGATCATAGACAAGTTCACTCAATCATGAATAATGAAAGCACAAGGAAACATCACTCGATCATAGACAATTTCAAAAGAAAAAAGTCAATAACCTCAAAATTCTCATGGCCGAGCAATCAAAATTAAATTTCATCCGGTCACCATATACGCTAACCTATGCGCACGTCGGGAATGCCTCTAAGGTTCTTGTGCATAATCAAAATCATATGTATATATATCCATATCAGACAACTTATTATACAGATACATGGACCTATAAAAAGACGAGATTAACTCACTTGGTTCTTGTTGAAGAGCCAAATCAAAAATCTGAGGAGACACTAGTTGAGTAGCCTGCAATTTTTAGCAGCTTTATTAAGAAGTCTACCTTTAATTTTTTCGTTACTTTATTAATCGAACACAACAGAATTAACAGAGCAAGAATCCAAGTAAAATAAATGGTTATGTAAATGATACAGAATGGTTTTCAAATTTGTCAACACAACTCAATTCGAACTCAATCCGATCAAGCCTTTGTTCTCAATTTCTCAATCAAATTCGATCCCAAAATCGATCAAGCTTTAATCTATTGTCAAAAATAAGGCATTCATTAATCAAACTATACAATAATACGTATGAGAAGGGAAAAAATAGTTTAATCTTACCTCTAGATATGATATGCAGAGATAGGAGACTCAGAAGAAGAGATACAGAGAGGAGACTCAAAAATAAAAAATTGAAGAACAAGAGATCAGCCGTCAGAGTAGGAGGAGTAAAGAGATAGAGAAGTAAAAAATTTGGTTAGCTCTTGGTTTTATCTTTAAAAAACTTACGAATATTAAATACATAGTGGCAAAAAAATTGTTCATTACCAGTATTAAAAGTTAACCTAATCAATAGAATAAAACTGGTTATTACCTATTATACCCCTTATTCATATACTAGGATAATCTAACATTTACGAAGGGTAGACATGAATATTCATAAATAACGAAACAAATAAAAAATTAATTGGAAACTACTTTTAATTTTTCTTTACAAATTAATTGAACAAAGCGATTCTCGACACACATAATAATGAAGATTAATTAATTGCAAAGTGGGTTTCCTTTATATATATATATATATATATAAGATCTTTGCAAATTAATTAATATAGTATAAAATAGTTTTCTTATTATATTTTTTTAATGAGGAAAATCATTATTTTATCACTAATTGTTTTTTTGACAAGGAAATACTTCCTTGTTAAAAACAAATATCAGAGAGAAAACTTTAAATTCATCGTCATTGAATATGAAGGGTTTGAAAAAAAAAATCCGCCAAATTTATAACGACGAAAGAATTATTTTCTCGTAAAATTGCTTCCTTTCACAAGGAAATAGTTTCTCGCTAAAAATGTGCTTTTAGCAAGGGTACCATAATTTTATCACTATAGAATTTGGCAGGTTTTACATGATTTTTCGCCAAACTAATAACGACGAAATGTATTTTCGTCGTTAAATTTAGTTTTTTGCAATGAAAAAATTCCTCACCCAAGTCTCACGTTTCCTCATTAATAGCTTGACGCTTCGGGAGACCAAATTAAGATATCTTTTAGTGAGGAATTGCAATTATGGTCGTAAAAAATAGTTAATTGTGAGGAAATAACTTTTCTCGTTAAAAGTCTATTTACATTTAACGAAAAAATAAAGTATTCCTCGTAAAAGGTGACATTTAGTGAGAAAAATAAATTCCTCGCTAAAAACTTCGTCACTAAAAAGGCTTTGTGTTGTAGTGACAATTAATGAAGAACAATACATTTTTATGGTTTGAGTGGTTCAGGCGATAGCAAGTATATATACTAAAACTATAGTGACCTGGAAGTTGGGGTGTGATGCAGTAAACCCTAGCACATCCTTGATCCCGTGCCTGTAAGCTAGCATGTATGTAACCCATGTTGCCAAGCACATTTCGGCCTACCATATATACCGTGGCGGAACTAGAAACTTATGTTTGAAGGGGTCAAATATAGAATGAATATTTTTTATAGTAATAATCTTCATTACGAAATTCAAAGATGCAAACACCTATTAAATACATCATATAAAGGGTATTTTTCTTCATTTTCGAATATAAACAAATTCTTCTTTAAATTCGCTCTTTAATTTATATAGTATGTTATAAGATATATAATGCAATTAATCAATGTAAATATTTTAATTTTTCATTGATATTGAATAATTAATTTCAAATTTTGAATATAAGAGGGCCATAATCATAATTATTAGTCTAAATTACTCCTAATGACAAAATGCAAATCAACCACAATAGCATGACAACATTTCTCAAAATCGTTACAGGGGCCATGGCCCCCTTTGACCCTAATGAAGATCCGCCCCTGCACATATATGTGTCACTGTAACAATATATTGCAGCATTTTCTAGCTATGGTTTTCATGTATTGCATGCCTATACATACGTATGTGTATATGCATGTACGTTTGAGATACATATAATATTTGTGCGTGTTTATACTTACATTTCAACATGCATTATGCATAAACTAGAGAGTAATGATCAGTCCGAGCTCGATAGTAGTTGCTACCCATTAACATGTACACCCAAATTCAGCCTTTGTGTGTCTATATATATATATTAGAGTCATTGATAAAGTCAATGATAGTATATCAATGATAGTATCAGGGCCGGCGTTAGGGGAGTGCGGCTGCACAAGGCCCCAGAAGCTGTGTTTTCTGTTGTTTTAGGAGATATAAATATATATATATATATATATATATAAACCTGCAGTGCGGATCAGGAGTGGAGGTCCGTTCCTAAGCTTAGGAACGGATTTCATCATTTTGACCCACTTCCCGATCGAATTTCCTCAAACTTCCTTCTAGACATATCTATATCATCTTGTGTAGATCATCTCTGCAAAATTTCAGCCAAATTTGGTGATCAGGAAGACCTTCAAACTTATGTTACAAAAAAGATGGGCAAACTGGACAGAATTCTGTCCGTCAGTTTTGTAACGCAAGTTTGAAGGCCTTTATGATCACCAAATTGGCTGAAATTTTGCAAAGATGATCTACACAAGATGATATAGATATGTCTAGAAGGAAGTTTGAGGAAATTCGATCGGGAAGTGGGTCAAATGATGAAATCCGTTCCTAAGCTTAGGAACGGACCTCCGCTCCTGATCCGGACTGTATAAACTTGATCAGAAGCAGAAGTTCGTTCCTTAGCTAAGGAACAAATTTCTTTATTTGACCCACTTCTTGATCATATTTTCTCATCTTAATCGTTCAGATTTTAGGCATATATGTATAGATCATCTCTACAAATTTTTAGCTAAATTGATAATCATTAAGGCGTTAACCTCTATCTATGTCGCACAAAACCAAAAAAGCTCTTTATCAAGTAATCTTGTAATGGTTGTCATATTCTTTTTTGATAATGTCTAGTAATTGTAAGTTTTTGAAATTATAATAGAATTGTTGAGAAGTTTATAGATTTTTTTATTTCATTGTTCATGTGATTTCATGATGGATGCAGACAATGATTCAATTTACATATGATATTAGAGTTGTTTGTTTACACAATGGATTGATTTTATGTCGTTTTTATTTCAAAATCAAAAGGTCTAGTTTTAGATTTGGCACTAGACCCCTCATTTCTCAAGACCGGCCCGGTATAGCATGTATGCTCCTCTCGAAAACAAAAAGAAAAAAACGATAGTATATGTGCATGGTTGTTGGTCATGCACGCATCTTAATTTGCTTCGTAATATTCTTGACGGTCGATGAATCGATGGTAATATGATACAAGACTACACTTATCAGCATATATATGATAAAGTGGTGGGATGCATTATGAAGTTGATCAGTTTCGAATAATGACTTGCTTTACGTATATTAAAACATTTTGGGGGTATCCCCGGCGGCCTGATATACGATCGATCATGCTTGAGATACAAGTCAAACACATTCTCGTTGGCACGTTATAGCTAGTGTCGGACGTTAGGGCATGTGATCCAGCACGAATCCGCCTTTATCATTTGTTCTAAAAACCCTAACTGATTTCCACATGGGGCTGCAGCCCCATTTTGCTATATACATTTTAGCTTCCATAATCTGCAGTAGCCATGAAGATAGAGAACCTCGGATCCATAATTGTGCACATTATAATCCCTATAGCATTGTTATATATAGTTAATCAATTAGATAAACAAAAAATATGGGATATATCTTCAATGATTGATATTATAATGTGCCAAATTAAAGCTACTTATTCCAGAGTAGGTTTGGCTGGAGGAAGTAATATTCAGCTCCTCTAGTCCTATATACAGCTGTGTTAAAGGAAAAATATAGGGTTGGACACAAAAATTTGAAATTTCGATCCCGTTCCGGTCTCGTCTTGAAATTTATCGGGACAAGACTGGATTTAAAACTAAAAACACCGGACTCGTCCCGTTCTGATAAAGAAACAACGGGACATGACGTGAGATCGAAAGTTTGAGACACGTCAAACCCGTCCAGTATAAAAACTAAATTTGATCTTAGCCGTTTTTTTTCATCTCATCATTCGTGGAACCCTACTACTAACCCAAACCCTTATTCTAAAAAAACATATCATTCTATTTCTACCTCCCTCACTATCTCATCGTGCAAAACCGTTGACCCTCCTCTCCTGAATCAAATCCCCCCTGATCAAACATGCTAGACTGAAATCACCAAAACCCCAACCTTCCTCACGGTTGCCTGCGATTCATCCGGATCGAGTTCACTCGATTGACAGGCCGAAGCGTCAAAGGCGGAGTTCACTCTGTGACGTCACGATCCTCGAAGAAATTAGGAACACCATCATCTCATGTATTGATACTTACTATGGATGTTTTAATGTCTAATTTGCTTGTTAAGGATTGAGTTAAAGGTTTAAAGAGATGAGAATTCTGTTTTAGAGCAGCTTGTAATCTTGTATTGTTGTGCAATCAGCTTATTCACTCTCATGTTTTTAGTTTTCTTCTTTGCTTGTTAAACTTATGATATGTGAACTTGTGTAACAGATTATGGATGTTGTTCTTGTTATTTGTTATGTTTGGTATCATTAGGATTCACTGTCATCAGGTCACAGATTGTGATTTATGAATGTAATCAGGTTATGTATGTATGTAATCAGATAATGGATGACTTTTCTATTGTCAGTTTTGTTATTGGGACAGGATGGCCGGGATTGGGCCGTCCTGTCCCGATCCCATCCAGGAGGGACTTGGCCGGGATCAACTTTCAAAAATGTAAGGCCCGTCCTGATCCCGTCTCATGTGTACCTACCGGGACGTGGGATAACCTCATTCCCGTCCTATGCCCAACCCTAGAAAAATACCTTAATTGTGTCTTTTTCAAAGTAATTGACGAGGAGTATATTAGGAAGTTGTTAATCAACTGATGTAACCACTCAATTAGTCAACAATTAGTCATTATTATCAATTTATCATTATGTACATTGTAAATATCATTGTTATCACATCTCTATATAAAGAGGATATATAATAAGATGAACATACCAATTCCCGATTCACATTTTACTTTAACACGTTATCAAATTTTTGCTATAACCTCCTGAATTTTATCAGCGAAAAAACCCTAAAATCTTTTATCTTTGCTCTGTCGTTCTTCTTCCCTCAGTGACGGCATGCGAGACAACCATCAAACTTGACAGAGCACTGCTCGCCTCCCAACGGTGCTAACTCTGCAATTTTACCTCCTTTCTACCTTTTCCTGTTTTTCTCTATGTGCTTGATCTAATTGTTTGACATTGATGTTATTTCTCTTGCTTCAAACTCGAAGTTTCTAACCATCACTAAATCACTATCCATAAGCACCTAGATCAGCGTGGCGGCCCCCACGCTTAGCCCAGCGCGCATATCCCAGCAGAAACCTCTTCCAGCCTAGCTTATGTCGCATGGAAACCCATTTGTGTCGTCTCAAAGCTCTGACGTCATCTCTGAATTAGCAAAAACCCAGATCGACCCTCTAAAGCTCTGATTAGACCTGTAAATGGATCGGATTTGGACCGAATAGACCTAGATCCGGATTCAGATTCGTAATAGAAACTTTTGATCCAGATCCGACCCGTTACTCGCCTGATCTTTAATTACTCGATCCAAATCCGGATCTGGCGGGTTAACGGATACCTGACCCGTTAATCTGATCCGTTTATAATAATAAATATTATAAATTTTAATAATAATTTCATAGTTTTTTCATAAAACATTGATAACATTATATAAGAAAATAAATGTTTACATCAAAAGTTGAATTACATGCATAAAATATTCTTTAATGGTACACTAAGATAATTAAAGTATTTGACCTCTAATGTTTTTAGCATAGATACATAGATATTAACAACCTTCAACTTCATCAAAACATACTTTATAGACAATTTAAATATGAATGTTTATATGATCTAGATAATTATCCTATTATTTAATATTTATTAATAATATTATATTTATACAAATATTATTTAATTATTTTTAAACGGATCCTGGTCCTTAACGGATCAGATCAACCAAGATCCGGATCCGATTCGGTTAGTAATCGGGTTAATGGATCTGGGTCCTTAACGGATCAACGAGTCAAATTTTTGATCCAAACCCGTTTAAAAGCCACGGATCCGGTCCATTTATAGGTCTAGCTCTGATCCGGTAGCCGTGCTCAACTGCCCAACCTCCTAGCACGCTTCCCTAGAAGCCCAGATTGGACCTACCACAACCATGCGTCTCCTCCTGACAGCCGCTACAGCCTAGCTTCGATCGGGAAAGCTTGACCCAGACTGTGCACGCACCCAGGTTATATGGACCTGACTCAAAGATCTGAACCCACGAATAAAAAGGGATTTTGCCATTTTTTGTAAATCCGATAATTTACGAATGTAATTTTATAAAGTTACTATAAGGTGAATTCATATTCACTAGTTACTTATTGTTTAATGAATTACTGTTAGTATTTTCTTTTGTTGTTTTTACACGGTAAAGAACTAAATATGCAACTGATTTACCACTCAATTTTTTTACTGTTTAGTATACTTGTTTGCTAAATTATTTTCAATATATATGATTGAAAATTTGAAAGTAACTAATCATCATTATCAGAAAAACCACTTTAGTCGACGAAAAATTTTCGTTGGACTGTTATAAAATTTTGTCGGCTAAAGTCTTAGCCAATGAAATAAATGAAAATCATCGCCTAAAGTCTTAATTTTAGAGGACGAAGAAACTTTTCGTCGCCTAAAGTCTCTTTGTCGCCTAATGTTTCTTCGTCGCCTAAAGTCTCTTCGTCGCCTAAAGTTTATTCTTCGGCTGAAGCCCAGACTTTAGGCGATGAATTTTTGGACTTTAGACGATGAATTTTTGTACTTTAGGCGATGATATTTCTTCGTTGGAAACTTCCCCTATTGGTCAAAATGGTTGGCCGATCAAATTTTGTCAGCTATAGTGTAAAACTCGTAGGCTAAACTTTAAATTTCGTCGCCTAAAGTTTAAAACTTGTCGGCTAAATTTTGAATTTCGTCGCCTAAAGTTTGTATTTCGTCACCTTAACTTTGCATTTCATCGGCTAAAGTTTAAAAAATAATTTTTTTTATTTTCGTCAGAAAGATATAAAAATTAATATGAATGCTTGTAAAAACTGAAAGTTAGAGAAAATATCAAGGATATCATGGGTATTTTAGTCTGTGATCACAATAACCCATTAATTTGGATGAAGAAATGGTGTTATTGAGTTTGAACAATATAAAAGAATAATATTTAATTTTAATAAAAAATTTAATGTATAATTTTGTATTTCATCAATTACAAAGATATTATGAATTGACATAAACACCCTCAGTATTATCAATTTTTAACAGTTAGTGATCAGAGTATCAAAATACTAACGGAATGAAACTTAAGGTATGTAAATGCATTTTGATAGTTAGGTATATATAAAATTGAAAATAACACCATAATTCAAGTAGTCTTTTGTAATTAATCCTATTTTCGAAGATGAGACAAGGTAAATGATAACCTAACTTGATGTCATAGTTGCCATCAATTCTAGCTTGATTATCGGTAAAAGCTTTTCCATGTGTATTTAAATACCCGCTAGAATGAATAAGTGGATACAATAAGTAATGCGATTCTATATGAATCTCATGGAGCACCCTTCTTGGGCTTGTCTAGAGTCGTCCTAAGTCTTAACATATAACCTGCGTTGCACAGAACCTTGTCAAAAGGAGCGCTTCGCGCTTTCAAAGCGGAAGCGGGCTGGAAGTGTGCGGAAGCTCGTTTTCAGAGAAGGGTGCTTTAGAAGAGTGCTAGAAACGCTATGGAAGTGCCTTCCACTTTGGAAGCGCCAGTAACAGAAAGGAAACGCGGGCAAATTCGTCTTTTTGCAACTAACCTAAAGGGAATGGCTCGGTCGCTCCCTTCTCGGCCTCGTTCAAGTTTTCAACTCGACTCTCTCTCTCTCTCCCAGACTCTCTCGTTTATTCTCTCAGTCGCTCCCCCTCTCAGCCTCTTCCATAACGACTCCATCTCAACCTCTCAACGTTTCCATAGTGAAGTAAACATGTCATTAAGTGTTAGATCCTTAAGTGTTTTTCAAACTCAAAGATAATATAAACTTATAATTAATTTCTTCAAATCTGTTGGCATGAAAATAAGAATGGGCCACTCAACCCGAAACAAATAAAAAGAAGCTGAAAACTAGTTTTCTGACCAATGTTACAGGCAAGTGGAACTGAAAAGCCAATTGTTGCATTTATTATTGGACTAACTGCTCCCTGTTTCTCCTAGATTTAATTAGGATCCAAATCAAAGATTAGGAAAGTATGTAAAAGATGATCACAAAGATTGTGGAAGATTGCATGAGTATCATATGTTTCCTTCCATGTAAACTAATCGATATTTTTTTCTTAAAGAATATGAGTCAGCCACCAAGCAGTACAACAATTACTTGAATTTGCTATGAATTTAACAATTACTTTGATTTTGCTTTTTATTTATTATTTTATAATTATATATATTATTTTATTTCAATGCTTCTAAACGCTTCGCGTTCATTGAATTTTGAAAAAAAAAACACTTTCACGATTCCGAACGTTTCGTTTCTACGTTTCCGTATCCGTGCAACATAGCGTATAACAACCAGGTCTGGTAGTTTGAGTTCGACGTCAACAGACTTGACCCTTGTCATCAACTACAGTGGCTATAGTTTCTCCTATCTTCCCTGCCACTCTCTTTTCCAATCCAACATCATTGTTCTGTGTTGATTGATTTGGATTTGAGGCCGAGTGGTGGATGATATGTTAGGTTTTTTTTACTTTCCAAACTTAATTGGTGTTTCAAGCATATTGCTTCTAAAGATAAAATATCATGAGTTTAGTCTGGCTAGCTAGGAACTAGATCAGCAATTTGAGGAGTGACCCTAGGTGTATGCAAGTGTATTGCTAAATAGTTGCTATTGTCTACCGAAGCACCGATACATGTTGATATTGTGTCGCATGTCTCACTCTCTCTGGCACTTCACCTATTCCAGACAGTCTCCAACATATGCCTCCAGCACTTGCACATTGCCGTATTGTTTCGTGCCGTGTCATGTTGTCTGCGTCGCAGTCTAGTGCGTGATTTATAGCTTTTATACAGTATCTTAGGTTAGATAAGATATTGAACAAGTTTAGAAGCATCGATCATTTGCAAAGGAACACATGAACATGTTCTGGTAAAGGTAATTTCTCATAGCCAAATTAAAGGCAACTGAACCAAAGATATTGAACTATGTTTAGAAGCATTTGCAAAGGAACAAATGAACAAGTTCCGGAAAGGTAATTCTCATAGTCAATATAGATAGTTCAATATCTGGACTTGGTACCGAACATAGGAGATATCCTTAAACAATGATATTCTGCCTAATCTTTCTAATGCAAATATCTCTAAGTAATGACCAAAAGGCCAAAAAACCATGAAAATTGGCCTTTTGGCGAGTGCGAACTGAAAAATGACTAACTAAAGCTAGACATGCTTGATTATTATTCAGACCAAAAAAATGCAACTAGCTAGTGCCATGGAACTTATCTACAAATGGAGAGAAAGATCAAGTTTTTGCTCTTCATGACCCTTACGATCACTAGTACTCCCAAGACTACTGTGATTGTCAGTTATCATTGATGAATGTTGAGAAGACCCTCCACCGAAACCGTTGCATCTCGTGCTTCTCTGCCAATTCAAGAAGCTGTTCTCATCTTCCTCACTGTGACTATTGTAACCAAGGTTGACATTGCTTGAACATGTATTTCCACCATAGTACATTAAATTCTCAAACTTGGGCGCACTATGTGATCCGAAACGGTCCGAATATTGGTGATCAGGGAAGTATCTGAGGTTGGAAGCATGAGAAGTCATGATCATTGAAGGGTGCAAGAGGCCCAAGTGATGATTTGGAGCAAAATCCATTGGAGGTGGTGCAATATGACATGGAAAATTGACTGATGCATAGTGATCAGAGGCACGTTTCGCTTTCCTTGCAGCAGTTCTTTCTTTCTTGTGAGCGTTTTGGTGGCCTCCCAATGCTTGAGAACTGTAAAACTTCCTTGAACAAAAGAGACAAGGGAATAGTCTTGATGCTGCATCTTCTTCTTTATTGCTTCCTTGATCATCACCATTTTGGGTTGTAACAACTTTCTGCTCGTCTTCCATATCTGCAACATAAGTTCAAAAACAACAATCCCAAATGAGAAAACGAGATGAAGTTGTGTAATTTAATTTGAGAGAGGATGTTAGACTAAGTGGGTACCTTCAAAAAGATTAGAAAAGGTGGTATGAGTTTGATCAGTTGTGAGTGACAGAGGAAAGAACCAAAATGTTGAAACTGAAGCACTGGGTTTGGAGGTTTGGCTTTTGAAGTGGTGATCAGAGAAGAGAGTTCAGAAGCCAAGTTCTAAAGGACTAGTTGGAAAATGTGAAGAGAGTTCTGATCAGCATAATTATTAAATAGTGCTTGACACAGAGGGGTGCATGGGCTTGGGAACAGAAGAGATAAGTGAGAGAGAGGGAAGAGGTTCCACTTCCCAATCCAATAAATCATCCCCTTCATTCCCACCAATAGCTCTTGAAGAAAAAAAACTTCATGGGATTGGATGGCATTCACTTCCCAACTAGTTATTATCTGTCTGCTTTGATCAGAAAAATTTAAGCGTTTCTTGAGCAGTTTGGCTTCCTTTTGCAGGAGAGTTAGGTCCCAAAATTAATAATCTATGACTTCATTTATCACCCATTTAACTCTTGGTCTAACCAGGTCTGCCACAACTGTTTCTCGGTAACTAACTAGTTTGACAGTTTGAGAAAATTCACCTAAATCAAAGGAAAAGGGTAATCAATTTGAGAGAAAAGAATCAATGGAAGTCAGGGTGTCAGAGTAGAGCTAAAGCTTTAGATATGTGATATCTCTGCAGTGGCCAATCTGGAAGGATTGGGTGACTTAAAAGCTAGAAACTAAAGCCAGAGTCCCCCACAACTTGGCCTAGTCTGGAACTCACACTGCTCACCGGTGCCTCTCTTTGGTTGCCCCAATATGCAAATAAAAATTGCAAATGGCTCTTTCTCCCTATCTCTCTGATGCAATGTGTGTGTATTGATCCTCTGCTTCTGTATAAATGGGGATGGGGCTAACGGCCACTAGTGTCATCCTCTATTCCTGCACCGCCAATCCTTCATTTTTAAACCAATTTTGTTCACTTATTTTTTTTTGCATGCACTGAACCTTCACGTCAGTGTGTCACTTGTCCAGTTGGAGAATCCAAAACTTGCCTCTCAGCATGTCTAGTTTACATGTGGCGCTTGTTCAGCGGCTCGAAACCGCTTTTGACACCGTCAGATATCCATGCCATTGTCTCTGTACCCATCTGCTTGTGATGATCAAAACTGGAAGCCGTGGAAGAACAAAGTTTTGAGTCTGTGAACAGGGAACAATAATTGAGAGCCTAAAAGACAGCATTGACAGGTGATAACATCATCGACCAGACACATTCCATAGTTAGACTTGAGACGTATGAGAAGTAAGAAGTGAACGTATGCATCATTTACATCAATTTCGTTAGGAAGAAAATATTTCCATCCACAAAAATTTACTGCCGAATTTACCATCACTAAACCAGAATGTTGCAACAGGATTCATGACTTTCACTGAATGAATGCGAAATGTGAAAAAAAAATGTTGCGGATGTGGATAATTACACATTTTACAGTAGGGAACTATGAACAAGACTAATAACATGGATCACTCTTCGTTCTTTGGAGGCCCAGCAATGAACTTTCTCCATGCTACACAAACAAAATAACGGGACTCAGGAACAACCAAAACATCTACTTATCGAGAAAATGCCTGATGACGTGGTTTCTGGCTCAGATTCTGGCTTTTTGCGAGGAAGATGCTTAAAGAAGGCCATGACTGCTCCTGTCACACCATCTTCATTCTCCATATCCTTTGCAAGTTCAATAGCACGCTCCTTCACCTGGAATAATTATTGGGTAAGTTCCCTTCATGGTTCTCTCTTTCCAGATCATAAATAAGTAAATAAACTTTCATACTTCCTGAACCCCGAACAATTTTCTTTTTCGGAAACACCAAAATACTGGAAAAATAAACTACAATTGTTCATAGAAGATTTTTTTTGACAAATGGACCACCTAATAACATTTTCCAGTAACCAGCCAAAAAATATAAGAAAAAAAAAACATCCTGATATCCTGAAATTTCGAAGTTCTCATTTCTATGTTATACGACTTATATAGAGAAGGGAAAAGCGAGAAGATCAATCGACGAGTCAAAGTTTATAGAATCCACTAACAAGGCATGCGCTTGGTTAACAAAATCAGGTTTCTAAAAAATCAGAATACCTTGGGATCAAGCATGTAATTTATTGCAGCAACCAACTTGGGAAGTGAGAACTCATCAACTGCAATGGGTGCAGGGCCAACTCCTCTGGCATGTACTCGCTCTCCCCAGAAGGGTTGGTCTCCAAAGAAAGGAACTATTGTTGTCGGACACTGAAGTATGAAATAATGTTCATTAGGCATAATAAACGATATCAGAATTTGAAGGTAATCAAACATAACAGGGGATATAAAACAATTACTGCAGCTTTTAGACCAGCAGCCGTTGTTCCAGCACCTCCATGATGCACCTGAAGCAAAGCAGAATAAGAATTCTCCAAGTTTGTTTTTCAAATTTCAAAAGATGAAGAGTTAAATGTCATGGATATGAAGTGAGCCAAGGCTACTATTTAAGCATTTGGCATCCACATATCCAGTAATACAAACTTTTCACATCCATGTATCCAGTAATACACAAAATCATAAAGAACTCCCTATGATTTCATATAGTGCTAACATTACGTTGCTGTTTCTCTCAAGCACTAGTAGACATGATATCAAAGTTGGCTGTAAAATAGCTGATGAAATTCCCAATAATCTTACATTTACCTCATGCTCCTTATTTTTCCATGAATAAAGACTAATTGTATCAATATAATCCAAAACAGTGATCAGTTCAACTCCAGAAAAGTACAGTTTTTATAAGAGTAAACTACTTGGAGTGGAGGGGGTTGAATCGGACCTTAATAAAATTTATCATCCAGTTTATAGACTATAGCCAAAAAAGGAATAGATAGCCTCACCACAGCCTTGCACTGAAGAAACAGCCAGTCATGAGGGCAGTTGTCCAGTAAGTATATGGAATCTTTTGGCTCAGCCACTGAAAAAATAAATTAAGCAATGTCAATCATACATTCGAATATAAAATAGAAAACGGAAAAACTTACAATCCCCAAGGCCACCCCAAGCAATGTCAATCATACATTCGAATATAAAATAGAAAACGGAAAAACTTACAATCCCCAAGGCCACCCCATCCTTTGTTAATGATGCCTCTCTGTCCTGTCTGTTCTAATGCTTCGACGATTATTTGTGTCATTTTCTGTGGCTCTTGAACGGGCTGATATTTAAGAAAGAACAGATTAGATGTTAATACCAAAATTCAATTCAGAAACAAAAATGAAAAGTCATTAATGTTGGCTATGGTTCGCACTAGTCCAATTAGATCCAGCATGATATGGTCAAGGAACAGTACACTAGGTACAGGAATGTGGGTCACTGTATGCACAATCATGCATTTGCAGCTGAGAGCAAATTGTTCACGAAAGACCATTTCTTAATGTTTTTGAAGAGCAAGTTCATTTCATTACAACAATAGTCCAATAGATTGAAAATTGGGGAAAGGTTTTTTCCCGGAAAACCAAGAATAGACTTAAATTGAAAGTCCCCATAGCAAATCAACTATCTAATTTAAACAGTAAGAAAATGAAAACTTACAAGGCTACCAAATCCAATGTATATAGGCTTGTCACCAGCTTCAAGCCATTTCACTAGAGGTTCTGGAGGTTCATAATTTGATGCAAGATCAAGGAAGCAAAATCCCACCACATCAACCTTAGGTCCCCAATCTGGAAAGTGTTATTAAGTAGGAAACACCATCAGATATTGGCATACCTGCTACTCACCATGATTGCTTAACAAAAAGTGTTTCATGCAGTCCACAATTAAGAAGAAAACCAATTAAGAAAGAAAAAAATAAAGGAAGTTCCTCTTTTCTTTTCTGACATCGGAACATTAAGATGGACAATGAGAAGATCAAATGTAGATATCATTTTAGAAAGAAGTATGTATACATGGACGATGAGAAGATCAAATGTAGATATCAATTTAGAAAGAAGGATTATTTAAACAACGTTTTTCCTTTACTTTTCAGTTAAATGAGGGATATACCCTGTAAATGGACACGTACACCACTATCCTAGATAGCAACAAATGACTTCCACTCGGCCAAAACTTCTTTAGATCTAGCAATTTACATAAAATACAGTGCCTCCATCACCAAGGAACTATATATATAGAACATAGTGAGCAACACGGTGAAGTACCTTTTGGTTTAGGAACAAGGTGGGGACTCCATATGTACCCATATGGAATATCAGACTCGGAGACTTGTGAACCACTTAAATATGTCACTGGTCGTAATTTCAATATTTTCTTCCGAAAATCATTAATCATGTCCCGTATTCCAAGCCATATTAAGGAGTCAACAATTTGATACGATAGCTGAAAATTCGCACAGGCCAAATAAGTTAGAAAAGTATCTGGAATTGTAAAATAATATATATTTTCACAACTCCAAAAATGAGGGAAAGGTTAAAATTCAGACTCACCCTATATCCACTCTGTTGCTTAACACGGGACAAAGGATGTGGAAATTCGCTTGTTGGCCTGGTAGGAAAAGGTCAAACTTACACAATGCATATTCAAAACATTGAAAACCAATACAGCACATTGAGAAAGACAAGAATGCTACAATTCAGAAAGATTACATTACCCTACAAGACTTACGTCCATGGCATTGTAAAAAATATATGAAGAGGTATTTTCAGTGCTTCCGCCACATGAGTATGCCCTGAAAAAGTATTCCATATGTTAGTGGCAAAATATAGACAAATAAGAGCAAGTGCACTTAGAAGTTCTCTTTGTATAATAAAACTATATGTAATTAATAATACTATGCAGAAGAACCTTGGAAGAAAGAAGGTCAACCAACCTACAATGGAAAAACTGACGAAAATAATGTCTATTGGAGATTCATTTACCACCCAGTATCCCAAGCTCCAACCCAAACCCAATGACCATGAAATTGAGAAACCAGAAAAGGATCTAGTACTTAGAATTAGATAGATAGGTGTCGAAAGCTAACCGTACGCTGGGGGGTTTGCAATTATTGCATCCGCTTTAAAGGGGATACCAGAATCTAGATCAGGCTCTTTACAAGCTGGAAGTAAGGAATATATAATTTCCTTTATCTGATTACGTTGAATAGGAATCTCAGAAGGCCCTGATGGCAAGAAGCCTTTATTTTTAACCATATCTGCTCATGGAAACAGAACAAGAAAAAGAATCAGGTAATCAGTTATATGAAAATGAATGATGGAGTATTCTGCTCTGACAAATATTTCAAACAGCAAGAAAATCAATAGAAGTATGCAGTTCATTATAATTCGAAAATAGGAAGTTTCCAAGTCCGTTCCAGAGTACTTTTTACCAAAATGCAAAACCCCTTATTCCCAGATTTATTCATTTCAATGAGCCTTTATATATTGTACTGATGCTCAGGATAAGCCATAGCGCATCCATGGTAAAAATTAATCATACAGAGTACCATCAGACAATCTAAAGAAATACAAAACCCCTTATTGCCAGAATTGATCACTTTCAACAAGCCCTGATTTAAGAAACTTAGCATATTTGAATGCATGTGCAGGATGACATAAGAAAGTTCGCATATTAAACTAGTGCACAGAATGAGCAAAATAAGTCCATAGGTAAAGGCAACAAGGGTCACTCGAACTCATAAAAAAATCAGCCGCTCAAAAGAATCTCCAAAAGAAAATAGATCAGTTGCTTTCGTACTTACAGCCAGCAAGGACTTTTGGATCACCGCCTAAAGGATAAAACTCCAAACCAGCAGTCAAGACAAACTCTTTAAAATTTGAATGAGTAGCTAGTCTTACACGATGGCCAAAGTCCTGCACAAAAATGATATTATGAGCAAATTTCTATAACTCTTAGAATCATTTCAAAATATCTATATTGTATAAAGATTAAAATAAATCTCTTTGTTCAAACTCTATTTAATAAGCTCATAAGACTAAATAAAGCAAACATATTAACAAAGTTTCATGATTTTAGAAAACTAAACTAAAAGATGAAGACCTATATACTTCAAGAATTGAGATAAATCCTCTGACCTGCAAACGTTTGCCAATTGCAATAAATGGCTGCACATCTCCACGCGTTCCAACAATAAGCATTACTATTTGCATTGGTGGTATGCATTGAAGGTCAGTTGCATCAAGAGATTCATCAGCAACATCAGTACAACCAGAAATGGTTCCAACACCAAAAGATTGAGCTTCAATATCCCCTGGAACATCGAATTCTACAGTTCCGTCATCTTTGACAGTAGCTATTCTATTTAACAGCTTTAACTGCACAGTTGAAACTTTGAGTTATTAAAGAAAACATTAGAAGAGTTCAAGAAACTGATCATATCTAGCACTGGTATTGATAAGATATACAGATGGCCTCTCCCATGTTATACAACCTGCTAGAACTTAGTGCCACTAATAAAGGGTAAATACAGAATTTCATAAAGACAAAGTGTCAAAGAGAGGAATCAGACTGACCATATGAAAATACAAGAAATCTATGGCAACTTATTTAGTCTTATATCCATACAAGACAAAAAAGGAAGCAATTAATTTCATAAAGACATATAACTTCAAAGAACTCTCATCATAGTACAACAATGAGGCCATGCAAAGTCCCATTTGAAAATTATTAATATTGAAGTAATTGAAATTAATTGAAATATATACAAGCAGGCCATAACATGATCAAAAGAAAATCAAACGGCCCATTGTTCATTCTTTTCATTAGCTAGGGGAGAACACGTGTTAATTCCCTCTCATGACATACTGCAGGGGGCACACACTATCTAAAGGTTCAAGTTATATTTGCAGGGGCATAGGCACCGTGGTCTCTCCTATGCATCATCCTTCTATAAGAACGGCTCATAATGTGAATATAAGTTGAAAATAATAATAAATAAAACTTCTCCACCCATAAGCATTGGCCTTATGGTTGAATCACATTTTGCATGTTCACAATGTTCTAAAAATCCCCACTTAGAGCCAATTAAACCCCGTCTAGGCGCTAGGCGGTGCTTCACCATTTCGATTAAAACCGACTAATCCCCACTTAAAACTGATTAATCCCCCGATTAGTCCTCTAGGCGCTTGTCATCCAGTTGTCTGCCCGACTAGCGCCTAGCGTTTTTTAGAAACTTGCCTATTCATAATGTCTCTTCTCCCTACTCTTTGTTACTTAATCGTTTTGCTTAGTTAGGATTAGGATTATAAACTTGAAAAGGAACAATGTACAATCCATTGCAATCTCTTTTCCTTCACCTTCATATCAGAAGGTCAGACCATGGTGAATGAACCATTTGAGCAGATAACGTTGGGTCTTACAGCTTCTCTACCCGCTCTTGTTTATACTGCTTTGAACTCATATCTAATTGGCTAGACTATATTATTCTAACTCTAAAAGAAATAATTAAAGTACAAGCTTTCCCTAATCATGGTTTATGGGCTACTTTTAGTTACAGAACCAGCCATACAACAGAAATCCGATGGCTACTTTTAGCAACACCTATGTTCCTTGACAGGTATCATCCTTCCTCTTTTTCTAGAGCGAGTGACAGTCATCATGCTTAAATAAAACCCCACATTTCTGTGATTGTCAGTAACTATTACTAGATATTAACCAAGTTGGACAAGCTTAAGCGTAACAATCAGTGGTTCAAGAAACAAAGATATCATCTTTGATGAATAATACCTTCTGCTGGAATGGAGTTTTGTCATCGAAAATCTTTGCTGCCTCTTTCGACAATACACCAGGTCTGGTGCTCTCCGTTTTCGATCTCTCCAACTTTACCGGAACGGAATGTTGCACTGGCTTTTCATTAGCTGGTGATATCTCCGCTGAAAATTCATATGCATCGGCAATGCAACACATTACAGAAACTATATCATCAATAGTCTGGCGCTACTTCAAAACAGAGCATAGAAAAAAGCAGTAACTTTTAACAAGTGAGCGTAGTGCAGCAGTAACTAAATACGCAACCTGGTGCAATTCTACTTGAAATTCCAGCAAAACCTCAAAAAAATCTCAGTTCTAAGAGAAATTCACAAACCAATAGAGCTACCGCCGCCGTTATTCACCGGAGCACAGACGCCTCGGCCTCCGCCTTCAATATCCACCTCAATTCCCGGCGAAACTTCAACAGAACTCTCCGAACTGCTCGGGCGATTCTCCGCCATTTCCGCCGCCTGTTCCGGACGACACTCGGGGCCGGTCCTGATCCAGATCGAAAGCGAAGCGAGAAGAAGAGAGTGGGTTTGGAATCTGAGAGATTTGGAATTGGAGAATTGAGAGAGAAAGAATCGGAGAAGAAGGAGAGAGACGCAATTACGAGACACGTACGCAACTGTTCGCGTGACCTGTATTTCCGCCAAGCCCCGCTGTTTTTGTTTTCCTTTTTTCCTTTCAACTTTTCATGTTCCTTTCTAAAAAAGGAATGTTTTTACTTGATCAAGTCAACCAACCCCCTCCTTAGGTTTATTTTATCTCTTTCAACTGTGTTTTTAGGTAAGCAAATTTTTTTACTGATACTTATTCATCCTCGACCTCTTAGATGGTTAGATTATGTTCCAAAAGTGTCTTCAAAACCTCTTCTCTTTGATATTATGAATGGTGGTTGCCATAGAGGCTTCATTTTGTAATCTTAAATATACTATAGAAAAAAATTAAAAATTAAAAACTTTGCAAACTAGGGAACAACTAAAGTGCTGGGTGAAATTTTGATGGTTAATAAAAATTTAAGGCATGTGGTTCATATTTTAAAGTGAATATGAAACAACTTAGGCCTTGTTTGGTTGGCACGAATGTTAAAGATTTATTTGAAGGTTAGCAAGAAGGTTAAAATAAAGTTTTCTTACCTACTTTGTTGACTAGATTCGAAGCTAAGAAATGTTGGTGAAGAACTGAAGATGATGCCGCTAGACAATGTATTTATGTGTCCGTCTGAGGTTGGCTCGACAATGTGGGCGGGTTTGGATCGAGAATTTGCCGGAAGGGGAGGAACAACCCACATCTCTCAAGCCAAGGAAGCGACTTACGGTTGGACGTGAAGTTAGCTTGGAGGAAGTGTACATCAATGGATTATGCCACCACCACTGCAGACCGGATCAGATCTGACAATTTTATATCCCCGGTGTGGAACACCAGTGTCACCCCAACAGTGTTGCCGTGATGAATCACAGGTTGTTCGTGTTTGGGGGCCACCTCCCTGATGAGAACGATCATGATCCAACTGGGGGTGTGATTTGAAAATCGAAAAATAATTACGCCAAAACTAAATCTAAATAGTAACTGGAAAAAAACGAAGAAAAAATAAATCGCATTAATCTGTAAAAAAATGATAATCGAAAGGTTTGGTGTGGCTTTGGTTTCAGATGTTTATAAACCGAAACCGTATCGAAAAACTGAATATATATATATATATATTCTAAGTGAATTATTTATATATTTAATATATAGAAAAATTTCATATAAAAAATTGGGTTTAAATGAAGCTCGAAAAAAAGAGATGGTTAGCGTTCTCTGTCCAATAACGAAGTATATAAGGGTACGTATATGACAACTGACGATTTTCTTTGTTCTCAATTCTCCTTTCTCAACCCTTGTTTAGCTTGCTTGACTCATTTGTCTCTTTGACGCTTTGACTGAATCTGGGAATCTGGCATTCTTGACTCCAAAGACGAGTTTTCATTATGAAGAGACCTTGTGGGAACTCAAGACTCCCATCAAATGGATTTTTCATTAAGAATCAAATATATGGACATGAAAAAATCACAGTTTTTCTTTACAAGATAATCGAGAAAAACCAGGGAAAAAACCAAAACCGAAAAACCAAAATAATTTGTTTTTAAAAAATAATGCAAAAACCAAACCGAAAAAAAAAATGATTGGTTTCACCTACAAATTGCACCATTCACACCGATCAACAACCCTAGATCCAACTAAGATATTGGTTTCTTATTTGATTTGGATGGTGAAGATGTCACTTGGAATGTTGCCGCCACCTTTGAGATGAGTGATCAAGTGCGCTCTCTGGCTTCCATCGATGGTTGAATATACTATTTTTGGCCAAACTGGCCAGTTCCACTCTGAATCATTTGAATGGGAGGAAAAACTGATTTCAAACACATGACTTTACGAGCAATGTCCAAGGAGTCTTAGTTTTTGTGTAGCACGAGGCGCGAACTAGGGCTACAATCAGATAAGTTCATGTATCACGTCTCTAACAGGATGTAGCATATGGAGGAGGTTAATCACGGTTATTTTCGCGGATTTTGGTATCCAGGGGTGATAGCGAAAGAATGGTTTTGATATGCTCATTAATACTCAATAATAGATGATATGATTGGATTAATGGATGATCTTATTTGGGTTGATCCTGATGTTCTCGCTAATGGGTTAGGCGTTCTTGGCTAATGTTCTTATTTTCATGAGTTTCTAAAGGGCAATTCTTGGAGTGTTACCTCCCTAGAATATGGCATATGGTAGCCTAAACTTGACTACTCAGGGTTTGGGAAAGCTGAATATTGATTTAATACGTCGTTTGGGAACGAACGTGACGTACTGACTTGAGCAGAAATGTGAGCACTAGCAAATTCCAACAAAATGGATTACATAACAACGTTAGGCGCAACTATCGGCACTAAAATTATATCGGAATTACGTGATTTTTCAACCGTAGACATATTTCATCGTTCCGATCATATCTTATTTCTCGACTTTTTTTCGTTTGAAGCTTCTACGTATAGTTTGTTTTTGAAACAGAACATTTACTTAACACTTGGTAAACAATTTATACAACATTAGTAGGCATGTTGTGATTTTCATGATCAATCTTGCGAAACAAAAATCTAACCGTCATATATCATCATTATGTTGAAATATGTGTATGGGTAAATTTT
Source organism: Comarum palustre (assembly GCA_951800085.1). Lineage (NCBI taxonomy): Eukaryota > Viridiplantae > Streptophyta > Magnoliopsida > Rosales > Rosaceae > Comarum > Comarum palustre. The sequence continues at coordinate 15,032,405 of OX637579.1, read as the reverse complement.
CAGCTTGATCTGACAACGGTAAGGACTCGATCCGGACGGTCAATCCCGTGAGTCAAACCCCTAAACACAAAGAAACGGTAATTTGACCGTCTAAAGTATGCATTTTGCCCAGACCTTCAACTGCAAATAGTTTCAAATCGATTAGACGCAACCAGTGGTATAAATTATTGTTTTATTTATTTAACTATAGCTGACTAAAACTTAGGGTATTCGTCGGCTATAGTATAGGGTTTAGGGGTTAGGGTTTATGGTTTAGCTGACGACATATTAGGGTATTCGTCGGCTAAAACTATTTTAGCCGATGAAACATTAGGGTTTTCGTCGGCCAAGATACTTTTAGCCGACAAAATAGGATGTAATTCGTCAGCTAAAACTATTTTAGCCGACGACATATGGCCTATTTCGTCGGCTAAAATCGAAAAATACATAAAAACAAGATGTTTAATGTAACCATACCAATATATGTAGGTGACACACTCGTGCGCAATATATGCTTCAGCTATACATCCTTCAAGCGCAGATTTATTAGCCACATAAGCTTTGTAGTCTCCAAATTGCCTATACATAAATAAATTGTTGTAATATGTTATGATTATATATTAAACATGTAAATTATGAATTTAGGTGTAAAAAACATACATTTCCATGCGATACATCCAAGTATAGTATATCGGTAAGCAATAATTGCTCGGGAAGATGGATCATCAGGTGGGGCATGATGTCAAAAAAATTTGGAGGAAATATCCTCTCAAATTTACACATGATATAAATAATGTCCTCTTGCATTTCTCGAAGGTCCGATTTTGTCACTTCCCGTGTGCATAACTACTGGAAGAATCTTGACAACGCTACTAACGGCTCCACCACTTGACGGGGAAGGAACGATCAAATAAAAATAGGGAAGAGACGTTGCAGTAGAATATGACAGTCATGACTCTTTAGCCCGTACATTTTATTGTCTCGAATATTTACACACCGGGCTATATTTCCTGCGTAGCCTGAATGATACTTCACAGAACTCATCCACTTGAAAATTACGTTCTTCTGGTCAGGCTTTACGGTGTAAGGAGCTTAAGGCATTTTTTCTTCCCTTCTTTCAACCACAAATGTCTTCGTATCTACATTTTTTTAAGATCAATGCGTGCCTTTGGACCGTCTTTCGTCTTCCCCTCTAAGTTCAGCACTGTTCCCACCACACTGTCACACACATTCCTTTCTATGTGCATCACATCTGGTAGTGTCTGATCAACAACTTACTCCAGTATGAGAGTTCCCAGAATATGCTCTTATGTGTCCAAAATTTATACATGTCGGGTCTATCAGGTATTGCCGCCACAATATTAGGATGATTGCTGAGCTGCCCAAAATCATACTCATTAAGCACTGCTAAAATTTATTCCCCCGTCCATCTTCTAGGAGGCACACCGTTTTCTACAGTCTCATCAAATGCCTTTTCATCGAACCGCCATTCGTGAACATACGGAAGGAGAGTACGGTGACCCAATCTGCATATCCTGTTGCCATGACTACTGCTCTCCTCATCGCTAAGGCACTATGGACAAGCCTTGTATCCCCTAACAACGTTGCCCGACAACATCTCACGGGCAGAAAAATCACTGATGGTACCAACAACCATGGCATGCATCTGGAACATCTCGTGTATGTACTTGTCATAAGTGGGATGGCCAATGTCCTAAAAAAACTTAAGCTCTTCAGTCAAGGGTCTCAAATACACATCGAGACACTTCCCTAGATAACTGGGTCCCGGAATCAACAAACTCAACATATTGTATTTCTTTTTCATGCACATCCATAGAAGAAGGTTGAATGGTACCAAAATCACCGGCCATACACTATATTGAAGACTCATGTTGCCAAATGGATTGAACCCGTCGGATGAGAGTCCGAGCCTCACATTTCAGACCTCTGACGCAAAATGAGGAAACTCACAGTCTATATGCTTCCAAGCCTCCCCGTCAGTAGGATATATAAGGGTATCTTCGCCATGCAATTCCATATCAGCGTGCCATCTCATAGCTTTGGCCGTGTGTGATGACATGTACAACCGTTCCAGCCTATCCCTCAAAGGGAAATACCGAAGTACCTTCACATGTTTCCTATTGCCTGTAGGAGTCAGCTTATACTTGTCACTCTAACATACCGGACATGCGTCAAGGTCACCAAGGTCATTCCCTTCTAGATCTTTACCCCAGAAGAGAACACAGTTCTGCATGCATGGATCTTGATGTAGGAAAGCCCAAGATCTTTCAGGATACATCGAACCTTATGATGAGTGGTAGGAAGACAATAACCGTGGGGCAGCATCGAAGTAGTGTACTGTAGATAGTCATCAACAGCCTTCACGGTTGATTTTGTCTCAACTTTAATCTTCATAACGTCCATCATACTTTCAAGAACCGTCTTCTGACAACCGGGGTACACAGGGGTCTGTTGGAAAGCAAGTAGTTTGTTGTACCTGTCAATACCAGCACTGTTGACAACTCTAGGGAAGGGCTGCATCGGCTCAGGCATATACGATCCTTCAAAGCATAAACCGCTCTCATAAGGAAACATATCGTTGATAAAGGTCGTTGTTGGATCGTTGGATGTACTGCCCATCTCAGAAAATTGCCCATGATCATGCGGACCCCCTGATGATGTTTCACCGTGATATATACAACATGTGTACTTCTCCCAAAACCCATTACTCTTAAGGTGCTACCAAACCTTGTCAATTGCAAATCGATGCATATCGCTGTGACACTGACATTTAGTGCACGGGCAATAGAAAATTGTATTTCCTTTAGCATTATCCATCACAAATTCAATAAAACAAATAACTCCTTTACCATATCTTTTGTCCTATTTTAGAAGCGAAATCCAACTTTTATTCATATCTTGAAAAGATAACATAATATATATGTATAAACTCTAATTAATTAATTAATTAAATTTTTAAATCAATTAGTATTTTATCTACAGTTAACGTACAATTAATTAATAACAAATTAATAATTAACACACATATATATATATATTAATTACTAATTATATAACAATATTATATATATCAATTAACATCAATCATAATCAACACAATATTATAATTAAATTAATATATATATATATATATCTAGCTACTACTATTTATTAATAACAACAACTTCATATATATGATCAAATTAAAATCGATCAACTCAATCACACACAAATCCAATAATTCAACTCATCAAATTAAAACTAAAAATCAATATATATAACTCAAATAAAACTCTTAAATCAACTCAAAATTAAGATATATACACATATACGTACCTATATATAGCTCAACAAACTAATTTTAGACAGATTTCGACGACACCCAACAATTTCGACAACACCCAAACTTTTTCTCCCGTTTTTTTTCTTCAAATGAGCTGTTGTCTAGATCTGGAAATATAAGAACTTTTAGCCGACGACATTACATATTTCGTCGGCTAAACTTTAAAAATTTCGTCGGCTATAGTCCGTAAACTCTAGCCGACAAAATTTTCGTCGGCTAAAAATCCACTTTAGCCGACGAAAAATTAACTTAGTCGACGATTTTTTGTTTCGTCGGCCTGTTTTTTTCATCGGCTATAATGTTTATTATGGTAGTGTTTGTCAGTTACAGAGTTTTACAGCCGGGTCTTGTCCTATATATGTCTATGTAATATTGTTGTTTGTGAGAAGAGAGAGTAGAAGCTTTCAATAAGAATTCAAAGCCAAAACACTAAGTTCTCTTCCTTTTACAGTTGTACATTTTTTGACATATATGAGAGATCGGGGTTTACACCAACTTTTTGATTATAAAATCACATCTCCACCGTTCAATATATGATTCTATATGAGTAGATCACTTCTGCAAAATTTCATCCAAATTGGTAATTGTTAAGGTGCTCAAAACTGCAAATTAAAAGTTAAAGCATGAACGGTTCAGATTTGGCAGATTTGATTTGTCAATTGATTTCAATTAGTTCGAAACCTTAACGATCACCAAATTATATGAAATTCTGCAAAATTTCATCCAAATTGGTAATCGTTAAGGTGCTCAAAACTGCAAATTAAAAGTTAAAGCATGAACGGTTCAGGTTTGGCAGATTTGATTTGTCAATTGATTTCAATTAGTTCGAAACCTAACGATCACCAAATTATATGAAATTTTGCAGAGATGATCTACATATATGCATCTAAATATTGAATGGTGCAGATGTTGATATGTGATCACAAAATTGTTGTAATATTCAATCCCTCATATATGTCAAAAAATGATCCCTTAGTGGAAAAATCGTATATATATAGGGAGAATCACATATAAAGAACCAACCAAATTTGTAAACACAAAAAACCCTTTTCCATAATTTGTTATAAAAATTAGGACATCAGCCCAAACCCAAAACCAAGTTATAACAGGCTGACCCAGATTATAGTTAGAAAATAACTAAAATGCTCAACTCTATATCAAAATGTACTCATCTTTTCCTTTATTAACCTCAATCACTTATAACCATATATTCTTTTTCTCTTTCTTTCATCATCTGATATGTTCTTCTCTCTCACCTTTGATTTGCTCTTCTCTCTCTCACCTCTGATTTGCTCTATCACCTTCGATCTTCTCTCTCACATCTAATCGGCTCTTCTCTCTCTCTAGCTACTGTTATCCAATTCTTAGTTTTTCAATCTTGCTGCTATTGTTGCTGCAATCATCAAGTCTTGATTTTATTGTTGCTGTAAAACCTACTGCTACTGTTGTTGCAGATCAAAAGGACATGCTGCTATAGTTGATGCAGATCATAAAGTCTTTCGGCTACTGTTGTTGTAGATCATCAAGTCTTTCGGCTACTGTTGCTGCAAATTATCAAGTCATGCTGCTACTGTTATTGTAAAAGATCTTGCTGCTACTGTTGATGCAGATCATTAACTCTTGCTGCTACTATTATTGCAGATCATTAGATTTTGCTGCTACTGCAGATTATTAGGTTTTGTTGCTACTGTATATTATCAAGTTTTGGATGTGTAAGAGTCATACTACTGTACGTTTGGTAGTAACTGATTTTTTTTCTTGGAAATTTGGTCGTAGCAGTAGCTATTTAATCAGTAGCAGCTACATTACATCTCTATTGTGTGCTACTATACACATTTGGTGGCAGTAGCACAAGTTGTTTCTTGTGCAAGACAGTAGCAACAATAACATCGTCTTATTCGTCAATAGCAGCTACTAGCATCCAAGACAGTAGCAGCGACGAACATCTAATTTGGCAGTAGCAGTGAGCGTGTTAGAGGTTAGTAGTATTTTTAGACGAGTTGGAGCGCGTAACACATTTCACATCAAAATATATAGTAAGGGTATTGTGATAAAATACATAGAAACACATGGCATGTGGATATCAAATTGTCTTAATTTGTTAATTTGTGTCATTTATTGTGTAAGATATTGTCTAAATGGTTTATTTGTAAACTGAAATTTGGTTGATAATTAAATTGTAATTTACTAATATATATATATATGATCATATATATAGTAAGAAAGAATATTATATTAATTGGAGTGCATCTTGTGCTGCAATTGAGTCATTTAATTGAAAGACCACGAATTACAAAAGAAAAGACAATACGATGATTAAAAGATTATGAAAGAGAAAAAGAAAGAAAAATCTCAAATCTTAAAGCATAAAATTAGAGTGTGTTGTCATTGTTCTTTCTTCGTGGGAAAATTTTGATGAAATTATATGTAAGATCCCAATTAACTAAACCAAAGTTTTAGATCTTGATGCGTTCCCAGCATCATGAACGAGAGAAATTGGGATCCTCATATATGGAGGCTTTTTATGGAAGTTGTTATGTGTTGTATTGACATGGCAATTCAGGATTGAAAGAGTATCCAACAAAATTTTCTAAATTTTGAAGAAAAAAGAGAAAGATTTACAACAAAAATTTAAAGTCTCCAACAAGATTAGACTAATATAACGAAAAGAAATATTTAAAATCCAACTCAATAATGTATTTATACGGAAATTATGTTGTGCAGATCTGTATGTCATACATACTGATTTTCCACCACACGATTGCTCCAACCCACCACCACCCTGTTTGCACATGGGATAGCAGCCACATATTTGTATGTCTGTTGTATGCATAACATACAGATCAGCACAACAGCCTTACTCGTATTTCTAAGGAAAAATATTGATATGGCATGTGTCATGTCATTTGGGGTCTAAATTTTGTAAAAACATTTGGTGTTTCTTGCATTTTTCCAACATAAATTAACAACTAAACATTACAAAAGCGTGAACTAAACTAAAGATCAAGTACCTCATCGTCGCCATAAGAGTGAAAAAGAATGCTAGTTGAGATACCATTAATTTGACCAAAGAAATAAGCTTATTTTGGTATTGTGGTTTAAAAGCTCAATTATACACACAGTACATCAACTTTGTTCCACTCATCATTAAAGTGTCTTAGATTTGTTAAATAACACATTAGTATATGAACTAACAAGTTATGTCTAATTTTTGTACATGCAGTTGTAACATCGTTAAAAGTAACTGTTACTTTTTTCCTAAGATCTTTTTTTCTGAGATTTTTTTTTATTTCTTTTAAAGATGATCTTTTTTCTTTTAGTTGTCAAATCGGTGTCAAATCCACACATTTATTTTCTTTATTTTAAAGAGGATTTTTTTTGTAATTAAGGTGTTAACGATAAAATAGGTTAATCAATTTGACACCTAGAAGAAAAATTATTTTGGTTACAATTTAACCCTCGTTTTGTGGATTGCTGTTTGCTGGTATATGAGAGAGAAAGAATTCTGGATAATTGCTTGCTGGTAAGAGAGCAAGAGAGGTTAGTTAGAGAATTGGTAAGAGAAAGAGATCTCAAGCGCATCCACTACCTATTGTCGAAGTTATGGGTTTAATTCATCATGAGTGTACGAGTGAAATCCTATGATCCACTTTAAAAGAAAGACAGAAAAAAGATTTCGAAAAAAAGAGATCTCAGAAAAAAAAGATCTTAGAAAAAAAGAAACATTAACTTTTAACGATGTTATAATGATATATATGAAAATTAAGCTTAACTTGTTAGTTCATGTATTAATGTGTTATTTAATAAAATTTAAACACCTTAATTATGAGTGGAGCAATGTAGATGTACTGTATTATTTAACAAAATTTAGACACCTTAATTATGAGTAGAGCAATGTAAATGTACTGTTTATATAATTTTTCTTTTTAAATAAGTAAACCCCAACTTGTTTTTTAAATTTGTAATTATTTGAACTAATTTTTTTTATATAAACACATTTTAATATTTTATCAATTTAAAATGATGATTATATGGTTCATCACCCTATGTCTCAAGTGTAAGTAGGATCAGACTCAGATCAGATGAGACTCATTTTTAAATCTCAAAACGCAATAACAAGGATTATGAGTTTCTCTTGTATAAAACAAGTGTGATGTGAGTTAACGGGAAAGACCAAGCTATGGCGGGCCCCACACCCACCTGATTCCGGACACGTGTCGCGAATTTCGACCGCTCTAATCAAGGGCAGTTTGAAGAGAGAGAGATCGCCAGCCGATGGTTAATTACCCTCCAGAGCGCCGTATAAATACCAACCCCCACCCTTTCACAGATCCCCAAAACCAAAATTCCCAAATTCCTCAAAATCCACAGAATTCAAAGGACGACTTCAATTAACCCTCAGCTCCAAATCCCAGAAATTTGATCCCTGCCTGATCTGATTCCTCTGATTCGGCTCCATCTCTGCCTGCTCAATTGGGGTGCTTGATTGTGTAATTTTTCTTCCCTTGATTTGGTACTTTCATCTTCAAATTCGGAACAGGGCTGGAACTAGGGTTAGGGTTTGGATTCAATTGGGGGTTTATAAATCGCTATGATCGGGTAAAGATTTCAAATTTGTGAAATTGGGATCGACCATGTTGATCAATGCCTGTTAATGATGCTCAATTTCTTGTAAAGTCGCTTAATTTGATTGGAAATTTCACTAATTGAGAGGGATAGGTATCAAATTTGTCTTTGATTGAATTCTATTAGAAATGATCATGATTGTACTCCTTTGTTATGCTGCTTTGAGTAGATATGGTTAGATCATTGTTTATGGATTACAAATTTTTCGCTGTGGTTTCAAAATATATCTTTGGTATTTCATAATCTCCATTAGTTCAAGCCTCAATTGGTTTGATGCTTCTCCATGAATTGACCTGTTATATCACTATAATGGTTTTGAGTTCTAAACTTCTAACGCATTTTTGCTCTGCGCTGATCATCATCGGATCATATATATTTGCATGTAAGCTTTATTTTAATGCTTTGGAGTAGAAGGGGTTTAGACGATCATTGAAAATATTGGGAAATCAATTTTCGGCTTGCCTTTGCTCTTTTGAAATTATGTGTATTGATTTAATGTTAATATGATACAATGTATGTGTAGAACATGCAGTTGTCTATGGATGAATAATTTACCTATTGGAGGGGACCTTGGTGCTGTATGCATAACATGGCTTGCTTGTGGCATGACTGCAGGTCTCAGACTCATTGAGGACCTTTTGGCATGAGTAGTTATCAGTTAATCATTTAAGCAAGTTTACTATTCATTCAAGTTCTGCATTGCTGTCCATTGCTTCGTTAGTTCCATATGTTGGAGCTTTTATAAGAGTGCTTTGTGGTTTAAAGATTCTGTGTTGTCAGTTGCTAACACAACTTGAGATTCAGAAGCATCAGTAGGGAATTTATTTGGAGCTTTCTTTTCGGTAAGTGTATATTTAGTTGAATGATTCTTTCTATTTCCGTACATATGTTTATAAAGCTCTTCTTGTTTGGTGCCTTAACTGTGACATATGTCTGGGTAAATGTACATCGGTCATGTTAGCATAAAAATGTTGTTAGAGTAATTAGATTTCCACATAGTTTTGGACTATGCAGTAGGAACTTGATAACCCGTCTTAGCAGCCTGTTCTCCTTTACTAGATTTTGCATAGTTTTTGGGAATTGTTAATGTGATTGAATATTGTTTATATATATTGTTAGCTGTCTAGAATTTCTTTTCCTACTTTTTAAATTGAATTGGCAGTGGATCAGAATTTTAAATAGTGAGTTAAAGGTGTTCTATGAAAATGGTGGGGGACAAACGGGGATATGATTCGAGTCATCGACTAGTTTGCAATATTGTACACTTTTGTACTATATTTGTGTGTTTGGTGGTGCCAAGGATGTATACATTCAGCATACCTGCTTCTATTATTTTATGTTATATAAAAATGAGTTGTTTTCTGCAATGTCCCTCCCTATTGATTGGTACTTGTGTCCTTGTCCTAATAAGTTCCACAGTAAATTAAACAGTTTATGCAAGATGGCTGGTGTGAAACGAAGAATAGATACTGGTTCAGATATTCGTGCTCTTTACAAAGAACTGGATGCTGTTTCATGCCCCATCTGCATGGACCATCCACATAATGCAGTTCTCCTCCTTTGCAGCTCTCATGACAAGGGTTGCAGGTCTTACATTTGTGATACAAGTTACAGGCACTCGAATTGCCTTGATCGTTTTAAAAAGTTGAGGGAAAATAATACAAACAGTGAAAGTTTAGTCAGTTCTTTACCTTCAAACCATCATGGCTCTCATAATACTTCTGATATGGCATTTGGAACCGATTTGAATGAAGCTAATGGAAGTCCTAACTTGATTGAAGGCAATGCTGTAAGATCTGCTGATATACCTGGACAGCCGCAAGAGCGTGTTATTCAGGATCTAAATATGCCACTTCTACCAGAAGAACTTATGGGAGTGGCTGATTCTGAGTCATTTCAGGGAAGGGTTGAGCATGGTGAGTTAGATGTGGAAAATTCATCAGAGTCAAATTTGAGCTTGAAATGCCCTTTGTGTCGAGGAGCCATCCTCGGCTGGGAGGTTGTAGAAGATTGTAGAAAGTATCTTAATCTGAAGAAGCGAAGTTGTTCTCGTGAAGCATGCTCTTTTTCTGGTAACTACCAGGAGTTGCGTCGGCATGCTAGGAGAGTTCATCCTGCCACTCGGCCCTCAGACATTGACCCATCTAGAGAGCGAGCATGGAGACACCTTGAGCACCAGAGAGAATTTGGTGATGTTGTTAGTGCTATTCATTCAGCCATACCAGGAGCTGTTGTGATTGGGGATTATGTGATTGAAAATGGAGATAGGCTAGGGGGTGGAGGTGGTACTGGTGAAGCTAATGGTCCTTGGTGGACTACCATGTTTTTGTTTCAAATGATTGGGTCAGCTAATCGTGCTGGGGAGCCAAGGGCAAGGGCAAGGGCTTGGCCTAGACATCGGCGATCTGCGGGAGCTTTATCTGAGCGGCGGTTACTTTGGGGTGAGAATCTTTTGGGTCTTCAAGATGATGATGAAGATGATGAGGATGATGGTGAGGAGGACATTCTCATGCTGAATGACAGAGATGTATCTCCGATTCCTAGAAGGCGCCGGCGTTTGACTCGTTCTAGGTCAGACGATGAGCGTCCCTGAGAGATGCCCATGTAATCTGGTAAATTTCTGTTTCTTGACAGGAACTTGATATCTACTGGAATTATGTATCACATAGGTATTGGCTGACCTAACGGGTGTTTTCACATATGTCCCAGTAACTGCTGAAGTTGTCTTTCAGCCAGGACATGCTCTAGGATCATGGTTTGAGAACCCCATCAGCTTGTGGAACATTTGAACGAGTGTTCATATCATCATAAATGATTGTATGGACGATCATGTATGGTGTTCTATCAAGTTCAGGCTCTTTTCATTCTGCGGAGGATTCAGTTCATGTTCTCTACAGGTCAATTCTTCTCTTTGAAGTAGTTGAACGCCAAGTTGGAGCTTATGATTGTTTCAGTTCCATATGGAGATTGATGCCTTGTGCTGTCTATCTGGACATACAAGTCGTTGGTAATTATTTCATCTTATGTTTGTAATATAGTATTAGGGATTTGATCTGCTCGTTTCAGAATGTAAAGATCAACAAATGTTGCAATAAATTGACATTTGAAGTTATGTAAATAAGTTTTCCTTAGTGTTATTATATGGTATCTACTGCCATCTTCCCTGGTAATTAAGGTGTGGTCAGGCACTGTCTCCTGGTCCAAGTTGGTGCAGACTTATTCAAAAGTATAGGTTCTACAATACTTTCACTTATTTCTTACTTAGGCAATGCATTTGTATATGCCAGTACTGACAATTGCCAATACTCAGAGCATGTGTATAAGCCAAGACTGACCGAGCTGATTCACTATGCTATGTACTTGAGATCTCCAGAAGGCAAATATACCATGAATGTCCATTATGGGCTGTGTATGACTTGGTTTTGGCATGTCAATTTCGTTTGGTAATGGTATGGTTGTGTTGCCAAACATTCTCTAGTGTCTGCTTCACAGACTGAGAAATACAGAACGTGGATGAGAGCACAACCATGAGTCCCCAGTATCACATGAATGCGAAAATAGCGACTGGTTTGATGGGAGGAACGTATTCGTTCCCGGCTGTAGCATTGTCAATGACATGACATATTCAAAATCTAAAGCCAAGCGGACGATGAAACACATCACTCTTCATGTTAATTGTGTGTCAGAAATGGCGATTATTTGATTTAATGGTCAAGATTAGTAGAAGCTCTCTAATGAAGTAGGTGCCACAAATGAAATCTCCCAAGTCTATAATCTCAATAAAGCCAGTGAAAGTGAAATGGCAGAGAAGCTCAGACGCAGATAAGCTCAACAAACTGGACCAAATAGTTCAAATTTAACACGAAAAACTAAAATATAGTTTGTGTGCATCTTACCAGAGCATATGTGCATATGATCAGTACTCACCTCCATGTGAAAGCAACAATAAATCCTTGTTTATGCTCACAGACATTAGCTCTGAGCTGCCCTGAAACATCTCTTCTCCACATGCTCAACCAACATGTGTATTCAACATTAGTTTAACTGAAACACAGTCACATACACATTGAGGGTGTAAATATATAAAGGTATGTGTGAGTGGAGAAGGAGACAAGAAGAGAATTGCCTGGAAATGCAGCTATGTAAATGCAGCTGCATTTTGTTTTAATTTACAATTTCAATTTTCATGATAAACTCTACCCAATTTGCCACTCCAACCTCTTTCATTTTGAACAATCAAATTTCAGTGTTTCATAGAACTCTGTATTTATAATCCCTTAATTAAGTGTTCATGTTTTCTTGCTTGGAAGTCACCATGCAGCAGCAGCTTATACATTATAGCTCAAGATGACTATGTTTATAGCCTCAACCATTTGAATAAGCTCTTATTCCTGCTAGAGCAATAATGCTGGCTTGAAAATTTTCTTAACTACTTTCACAGTATTTCTCAAACCCCTAGTAAATCTTTGACTGGTAAATCCTAGAAGGGACCAATGGGATTCATGGACCTTGGGGGATACAAGTATATGGCTATAAGAAAAGCCACAAGGGCTAAATACATCTTGCTTCTTAGTCAAGCCATATACGAGTCGCATTGCCATCCTTATATATTTTCCCCATGTTACAAAGAATCACTTACCAATCTTCCTACTCACTGCTTAGTTGTCTCACCCATCTTCCTTAGATTCACTTCTAATTTTCATTTGTCTTCATCTCCCAAAGGTTTCAGACGAGACAGGAATCTTGAGCATCCAGACAGCTTAGATAGATCTCTCTGTGCTGTCCATTTGACCAAATAAGTCATCTGCTTCAGTCTTTACAATCACAGCATTATATAAGGGTGGCTAATCATGCAGGTAAAAACAGTGCAAATTCATAGCCAAACACATTCAATCCTTGCATTCCAATCACAACTGATGTTCTGTATTGGTGACTTATAATACAGCAGTTTCTTCAACGGCTTTCTAAAGTTACACAAGGAAAAGCAAGAGAGGAGACATCTGCTGCTACCAACAAGAAAAAAGATACTAACGGTAAGAGAAAGTTTGTTTTTCAGTAACCCCTTTTCCAATGGTATTGTATGTTTTTACTTATCTTGTTTGCTTCTTTTTGCATTCCAGATCAAGATCCTAAACAAAAATCCATAATTGTCTTTAAGCCTGGGGGTGTTGGTGTTTATCGGAAAACAAAAGGATTCCAAGAAAGTACCTTCAATAGTAAAAAGTTCAAGCCATTTGCCTTTCTGTGTAGAAAAGATGTAGCACAGGCTTGTTTTTATAGTACTGTTCACCTGAGGAGACTTGATAGTATAAACAGAAAGCAGCAAAAGCAGTGTTGGGCTCGATCCATGAAGACGAAGAAAGAAGATAATGCTAGAGGTTTGGAAAATAGTAACAAGGTGGATCCGGCTAATGTAAGCAGCAAGGTTTTACCAGTGAGTGACTCGACATTATCAATCTCGACTGGCACAAACCATGACCAATGTGGAGCATCAGAAAAGAAAGAAAGGATTAAGGGGGACAAGACTAAAACATTATCAAGAATGAAGGAGCTAATACGATGGGCTGCTGCAGCAAAATCGGCTGAAAAGGGTGGAAAATACATTGGCCGAAAGGTATAATCTCTAGCTATAGTGTTACAGTTCATCCTAGCATCTTAAGTTGGCACACCATGAATCTGGATCATAAATTATAAAATAAAAAATATATGAAAAAAAAAGTTCATGTAATCTGTAATCAATAGTTGACGTAAGTATAACAACAAAATAACATCTATCTCATACACTCTCACAAGGGAGACTTTTAATAGCTATATACTACCAATCTGTAAAACCATTTCCTAGTTGCTTGATTTGGGCTTAACACATTGTTGTATCTATTCAGGTTCTGCAATTTCGTAATCGTGGAACTCTAAAACCAGTACCAGATGATGATCAATTAAGCAATGACTCCCCAAAGATCAGCTTTAGATGGGAATTGGAAAGCTGCTCCACCACTTCCTCAGCCTACTCAGCAATTTCAGTAGCATCTTCATTGAAGAATGATCAAGTTATGAACGTTCATTCTTTGAACACGAAGTTTCAAGACTCAGATCACTGGCAACCTAAGAAAGGGAATTGGATCACCTCAGACTCAGACTGTACGTCATAATTCTTAATCGACTAATATACTTTATTTTTATTTTTTCATAACACTTGTTAGGCCTGCTTCCTTTAACTAACCCTGAAATTATTTTTGTTTGAACAGTTGTTGTGCTAGAGCTTTGAATGGAAGAAGGAAGGCCTAGAATGTAGCTTTCAAGAATTGCTTCAATCAAATGCTGTCTTTGTACCTTATATATATAATGATTGAAGATCTTTACTTTTCTGAGTACGAGACGATTGATGTTTGAATGAAAAATCCACAAAATGATTTTAGCAATGAAAACTAACCGAATTTTTTCATGGAGGAAGATTTGAAAATTGGTGTCTTCATGGAATTATGAAAACTTTACATGGTTAGCTTATTTTCTTCAGTTGTCACAACTCACAAGTCCATGTGGAGTTGATATAAAGCAAACTAATTCAAGTCTTTTTTTGGTCAATGAAGAAACTTTCATTCAGCCAGCAAACTAATTGAAGTCAATAACTCATCATAGAGTTGGCACTGAAAGTAAAATTGTGGACTCATCACTAAGACAGTATCTAAAACTGAAGTAAATAACTTTGGACTAAACTCATGACAAAATTTCTGTAAAATTTGGTAATCGTTAAGAGTCTCAAAATTGTGTTTTTCTGTTATAAACACGAACGGTTCATGTTTGACAACATTCAGTCTGTTCATTTGTTTTTTGAGTTTGAGAGTCTTAACGATTACCAAATTGGCTGAAATTTTACAGAGATGATCTATACAATATTATCTAGTTACTAGACGGTAGAGAATAGGAAATTCGATCGAAAAGTGGTGCAAAAATGAAAATTCTCACCAAAACCATTGGTGTTGACGTTTGTAGCGGAGAAAAACTCTATATATATACAAGAATTCTCAGGTGCAGACGTCCGCACTAAAGGGTTTGGTGCGGATGTGTGATTTTGCCTCACTTTTCGATCTTAGTTTCAGATCTTAACAGTTCAATATCTAGGTATATATATATAGATTATCTCTATAAAATTTCATCTTATTTGGTGATTGTTAAGGCATTCAAATCTATGATTTACCATGAAGAAAACGGACAGTTCCTGAACTGTTTAACTGGAACCGTCAGTTTTCTTCATGGTAAATCACATATTTGAATATCTTAACGATCACCAAATGAGATGAAATTTAACAGAGATGATCTATACATATATACCTAGATATTGAACGGATAATATCTAAAACTAAGATAAAAAAGTGAGACAAAATCACACATCCGCACCAAACCCTTCGGTGCGGACGTCCTTAGCCAAGCTGCCCTATATATTATATATATATATATATACATGCCTTCTTGGCTAAGGATGTCCTTACCAAGAGTTTGGGGCAGATTTCCTTAATTTGTCTCACTTTTCGATCAAATTTTTTCATCTTAACCATTCATAATTTAGCTATACATGTATAGATCATCTCTATAAAATTTCAGCTGATTTGGTAATCGTTAAGGTCTCGAAAATGTATAAATACAATGAACGAAAAGAATTTGTTCAACCGGAACCGTTCGTATTCTTCTCTGTAAATCATAGTTTTATATGCCTTAACAATAACCAAATTAGTTGAAATTTTACAGAGATGATCTACTCATATATATCTAGAAATTGAACGGTCAAGATGCCAAAATATGATCTAAAGGTTGGCCAATTTAAGAAATCCTTACCAAAGCATATGTAATAACGTCCTTAGCTGAGAATCTCTGTGTGTGTGTGTGTGTGTGTGTGTGTATATATATGTACGGAACTGTTAGAAAGTGGACATCCGCACTGCCCTTAAAATGCGGACGTCTCTGATTTCTCCACGTTAAGTCGTTGACGATGCTGTTTCTTGACTTTCTTCTTGCCAGACGGACATTAGTCATTGGTTTTGAGCTTCTGCAAGCCAGTGCACTCTCTGATGACAAATTTGCAGCCATCCTTGATTAGTCTTGAAGATCTGGGTGGGGTTGCTGCCCAGACCTTCGATCACCATTTTCTTGGCCTTGTTCTTCATGCTAACGTCATTCAGGATGTCTATGTTGTGCTTCAGGCAAGAGAAACGCTGTCGTCGACACCAAATGGTGGAGAACATAGAAACATCCGCACTTTAATGGTGGTACGGACGTCCGCTCTCGAGCAGGGCTATATATATATATATACTATATGTAGATTAAGTGGTTAACATAAAAGGGTAGCTTAGTTAGGCGTCCTGTTTTTGTTTTCAATATGAAATAATGAATTCATTATAGCCAATAGTAAATAAAACAAGCTAGTCGACTTGGTTGCTCTGCTAGGGTTTCCTGGCAAGTGGCGACTTTGATTGAGATTTTCCTTAGGATGGTAGCGACTGATCGTCATTCATGACGGTGAGAGAGAATCATTGACCCTTATTTTTATCTGTGTGGTAGACTGCTTTATACGAGCAAACCGGTTGTGACTCCGCTCTTCATGGCGGCGCTGACCGGTATTTAGAGCTTGAATTAGGGCATTTTGGTATGGGAGAAGGAGCTGGGTATCTTTATTTTCCAATTCAAGATTAAGGAGGAGAATGATCAGATTCTTAGGGGCAAGCTGTGGTACTATGGTGGAGCCATGATCGTTTTGGCAAATTATGATGGTCTTAGTCCTCTTGATTCGATCTCTCTGAACCATTTGGAGGTGTGGGTCTCTGTCTCTAGGCTGTGATTTACGATGAGGAATGAGGGAACCCTAGCATGATTTGGAAACAATCTCAGGACCTTCGTTCATGTCTATCCTGTGGTGGTGTAGTGAAAAGAGAAAGTGCAGAGGGTTCGGGTGCCACTGGATGTTCGTTAACGCATTCCGGCTGGGAAAGTCTTCAATTTCTAGCTGGAACTCAATATGGATTTGGCGTTCAAACTTGAAAAGTGTCACGGTTTTTGTTGGGTTTGTGGATTGTTTGGACATGGTAGGGTACCTTGCGATGGTGGTCTAGATTCGGCGTCGACGCCTCCCAAAACTAGAGTGGTGGCAAAGGCGATTGAGGACGTGGCCCTACCAGTGCCAGAGATGCTGATGGCTGCGGAGGAAGAAAGCATGGTGGGGCTGGTTTTCGGTTCTGCTCTGGAAAAATCAACGGGAAACCCTGATTAAATTAGGGTTGACTGCTGACCCTGTTACTGGGTTGGACCTGGGTCTCGGATTGAAGATTGAGTTTGGTTGAAATTGGGCTGAGGGAGGAAACTATTGGGCTGTAGATTTTGGAAATTGTGGATTATGATGGATTGAAAGGAAAATGTGGGTTGGTCGATGTTGATGGGCCAACTGGGCCACTTCTAGGGATGAAGAGGCATAAACCCAGTCCCGGTGTTGATTGGAGAGGTCTCAAGGAAGAGAGGTAGAGGTCGTCCACGGGGTAGCCATAATAAGAAGACAATAGTCGGGGGGATTTGGTGTTGTCAGACTCTATGGCTCCTAGCTTAGAAGGTGCTAGCATGGAAACATGCCTCGAGTTTGTGGCTAAGGCAGAGTAGGTTCTACTATGCTCTACCATGGTCTAATAACTTTTCTTCTTCTCTCATGTTGATGACAGGTCTGTTTAAGCGTTATTTGATTGAGAGTTGAGGTGTGTTAGGCTTATGTAGGCTCTAGGCCAGACTCGGTCTTTGGCTTTCATATGTTACCTTTATTGGGTTGATTTTTTGAAACATACACCATTGGGGTCTTAAGCGTCTAGCAGTTTGACTTAGTGGTCTCATTTTTTAGTCAGAGTAGGGCTTGGTTTTGTTTTCATTGGGATTTTGATTTGGCGGTACTTTTTGTTAGTTTTTAGGCTAGTTAATAATTTGATTGTTTTTAACAATTGATGGTAGTTTAGGCTGCTTTCTTTTCTTAGTAAGTTATAATATTCAGACTATTCATACTTAACTGTTGCGGTCGTTTAAGTGGAATTGTCTTCTCTCTCTATAAAATTATAGCCAGTAGGAGGATAATTTACTAAGATTTAAAATGGGCGGGACTGCTCAGGCGCGCGAATGCTGTGCGGGACGGAACGGAACGGGACGAAACGATGACAGCTGTTAGATCTTTAATGAATTGATCCAACGGACAAGATTAAACAGACTTGAACGGACAGAATCAATTCATTAAAGATCGGTCAGCTATCCTGAGCAATATTGGATATCCTGATTATACGTTGCAATGAACATAGCTAGTTACAGACTTCTCAGCAATGAACATAGCTAGTTACAGACTTCTCATTAATCATTATTCACTTGTGGAGCAACGACTCATTATTCACTTGTGGGGCAGCAGACTCAGGATTGATGATAGCAACATGAGTACCATTAATTTGTAGAATAGAGGTAACCAAATTACAAGTGCCAAAGTGACCGAACTTTCCCCAACCTCTGCCCAATTTTCTTTGTTATTAACAAAACCTAATATTGCTTAATGGTAGCCAACAACCCTAAAGATGTGTTAGTGCTTAATTGTCTCCAATACCTCAGATTAATTAATGTATATAGCCATGATTAATGAATTATACATTTTGTTGATAGTGCGATTCATCACCCTCGTACTCTCGTCAGAACTCAGAAGAGGCCTAGAGACTGGCCGGGGGACAATTCCTTACAAGGATCAAGGATTTGAGATTTGAGACAATATATATGCTCCTGTCAAAGATAAAAAAGATAACAGTTGATATATATCATGTAAATCTTGTTTGTAAGACAGCATCATTCTAATTTTATTACAGTTTCTTTACATGAAACGCAAATATCATGTATTCTTAAAAAAAATTCTAAAAAAGCACATATCATATGGACTTCGAAGTCAGGCATAAAGCATGCTAAGTGCTTGGGAGCTTTTTTAAGGGGTTTGAACCCGGTCTAGCCTTGTGATGCGTGTCTCCATGCCTTCTTAAGATGTTGCATTGTCAAATATAGTCAAATAACAAACTATCTTGTAAGATAAAACTAAATTTTGATCGTAGGAGAAAAGAGTACAACGCACCAAATGCTTCATTGAGAATTCGATCATTCTTGAACAACTTCATGTTGATCAATGGTCTACAAGAGACAAGCAAGACATGTGATGTTGTCTCGTTAAAATCATTCCCAAAATAAAACCCTGTGGGACAAAGTCTTGTGTAAGAAAAAAAGAGCACAACTATACCTTTCATATTTGATAATGACATGTACGTGCTAAACTCCCCCTGAAATCTGCATCTCCTCCTAATCTTTAGATCATTCATAGGAGTTCCAAAGAGTAAACTTGAACAACTTCGTGGTGATCAATAGTTTACAAGAGCCAAGCAGTGCATGAGATGTTCTCTCGTTAAAAACTTTTTCAGGAGAAAACCCGGTAGGACAAAAGTTTTGTTGTAAGGGAAAAAGAGCACAACTACACTCTTCACATTTGATAATGACATGTATGTGCTAGACTCCTCATGAAATTTGCAACTCTCCTGATCTTTAAATCATTCATAGGAGTTCGTATAACTTAGCATATCAATACATTTTAATCATGTTTTCAAATGTGGCATTAGAAACTTACTATCTATATCGTGACATATTGTCCTTAATATGATCTTTTACTTAGACCTGGAGGATAAGACTGTTTGAGAACTCAAAGCATAAGTTAATGTAGAAAACAAGATTCTCGCGTAGCATGACCTTCAGGGACTAAAACAGCTGTAACTTCCTGTAGAAAATAGATATGGATGATCCGTAAATAGTTATGGAAAGTATATATCCATACCTTTCTAACTATATATCACACATCTTCTGATTCATCTGGAACTGTTCACAATATTCAGTCGAAAACGACTTACTGTTTTAGTAAAATTATATTCTCAGACAGATCTGTCATACTTTACGAAAATGTTCATATTGAAAAAAATTCTTTAAAGGGAATCTGGAGATTTCAAAAATAAGGGTCAGACTTTGTGACTCCGCCGGAGATGGAATGTTTATGAAACAAGAAATGATAGATAAAATAGGAAATGCCCTCTGCTTCGAGCCAACATGTAGTAGTGCAGGGGCGGAGCCATGTTAGGGTCTGCAAGAATCATCTGATCGAAGCTCATTCCAAAATCTTAATCACCACATTTTGTGAGAGCGATGGATTTGTTACAAGAGAGAAAATAACACTTCGAAAGGGAAAATAAATTTTAACAAATCGTAATATGTGTGATCAACGAAAGAACAGCAAAGAGAACACGTCCAATTAAAAAAACAGTTGAATTGCAACAGTTGGCCATCCAATCTGGTGCACTACTAGCTATAATTTACATCAGTGAGTGGAGATCGATCCACATGGTCAAGGATGTAGATTAAGAAAAATTCGATTAATTAAGCTGAAATTTTGACTTTGGCGACCAAAAATACTAAACTTATCCGAGTAATGTCCACAAATTTGGACTAATTAGCATTTATCACACAAAGTGCGTTAGTTGAGTTTGTGCCTTTGTGATTTCGTCGTCGATTGAGTAGGGAGAACTGGCCGGATAGAAGAAAAATGTGCAGTTTAAAAATCCACACGTGACTCTAAAGCAACCCTCTAAAGCAGGACCAATCTTGACATTTTGATGGCTTGAGACGAACATCTGAAATGTGGACTCATAAAATAAATAAATCAAAATAGAACAATTTTTTTATATATAAATTAATTTCATGCATAGATTATTGAATTAATAGGAGTCAAAAAAATACATTAACAATTAATCGAAAACGAATGAACAAATAGTGGTCAGTGACAAAAATAAAATCTTAAATGCTTATATTTATATGAAAAAAAAACAAAACAAATAAACATTTTTTACCTTTCTCTCTAAAAAACAAATAATTTTTTTACCTTTCTCTCTAAAAAACAAACTAAAGAAATCAGAAAGAAAAAAGGAACAAATGAGGAAGGAAAAAATGAACAAATGCAAGCAAATAAAATGAGAAAAAATAAATTAACGATAAAATGAGAAAAAAGAAACAAGAAAAAAATGGAAGCCAGTGAGATTCAAACCCGCATTCTTTTAGAGGTCACCAAAAATGTTTTCTGTTGGACTACACCAGCCATACTAATGTTGGTGCCATAATATTTACGGGTCGCCTAAGGCAGCCCCTCAACATGCACCGCTCAGGGCCGTCGCTTGTCCAAAACTACTTTTATAATCATGGCTTTATTTTAGACTAGCATTTAGGGTCAATTTGTTTATATATATAGGGGTAAATTTGTTGATAGATATGTAAATTGGACAAAAATGTAAAAACAAATAAATAAACTACTTTACGTTCTTAACTCTGTATTATATTTTTAGTTTTTTAACATTTTGAAATTAAAAGGACAAATCTAGAAATTTAAAATTTTGGTGAAGCCTTTGATACCAAATTTTGGAGGAGATTGTCTTCCTTACCAACCAAATTTATTTATAGGAAAAATCACGTCATGTTACCAAGTTGTATGATGAACATCATCCCCAAAACGTTTCCAATTCAATCAGATGTCCCTCGAAAAGATGTATGATGAATATCATTTGACATCGATGTTTTTCTCGATTAATATTTTGGTAATAATTCTATCCTCTTTTCTAATCCTATTAAATCGGCATTGGAAGAAATATAGGCACACTGAAATAATAGATTTTATACATTAAAAATGAGTATTTTTTTCTCCATTACACTCTTTTCGTCTAGAGTTTCACGTTATCGTCGAATGAGAGTGTGTAAGTGGTTAAAAGAGTGATTGCACCTAATTAAGTTGATAAGTTATGGTTGCTCACAAGTCCTTGACAATTCCAAAATGTAATTTAATTGGTTCTATTTATTCTTTAAAATGGAGGAAAACAATCTACTAACTTCGTCAGCATTACTCAAGGAGCTGTAAAAACTAATCGGTACTGATAATTTCGTCGATTAATGTTTTCTAGACGAACTCATTATCCGCAAGAATATGGTAAGTAGTGAAAGCCAGGTGGAGGGAACGTCTTTTGACGTGAAACAGAAAAAAGGCGCCATATATAAGAAAAAGAGAAAAATGCACCAATAATGTCCGAAGACTTGGTGGACTATCAATATGATACCCAGATTTTCAAATGTATCAAAATGGTACCCGAACTTGCATTTTTGTATTGACGTCGTACCTATGGATGTTTTCCGTCACCTCTCCGTCAGTTCATAACTCTGCCGTCAGTTCTTTTTCTCTCTTTCTTTTCTTTTCTGGGGGTTCTTCTCCTGGTCTGGGCTCGATCTCCAGCATCACGCTGGAGAGCTTCAGAAAATCATAAAATCATTGTTGATGAGCTTCTCTCCTGCTTCTTCTCGACTAATGCTTTCGGAGAGCCACAGCAGAGAGCAGAATCAAGAACATGAAGGAAACAACAGTGATGAAGGAAGCCACCACAGCCCCACTGACCTTCTGGCAGAAATCACCAAACTGGTTGCAAATGGCGAGCCAATTCGAGTTGGAATTGCCATTGTGGGCTAAGTAGACTATGGATGTTGCAGCCGCAGCAGCAGAAGTCGCTAGAGTAAGCGCAACCTGCATACAGATTAACACTACTGTCAGTGGTAAAATGAGGATCATTATATGGTTATGATAACATGTTTGAATCTGACAAGAGAATATTACTGCAAGGACGAAAGTAAGTTGAGAGGTTATCATATTACAATGTCCATGATGAGGAGCAAGAGCCTTGGTCCACCGGCATGAGGGCGAACTATGGCTACAATAGAGAAGGGGAGAGACAGAACCAGGTAGCCAGCTACAAGTGACATTGCTATCAAGAAAAACCTGCATTCATACAATAGTCCAATATTAGTTGCTCAAGAATGTTATATTTGTCAGGCTATGAATGAATCGAAAATAATGTGACATGATTCATTAGTATGTATTCACTCAAGGTCTTTCTTTGATCATTAGCATGATCGAATGGTAGACAGAAGAACATTTCATGTGAAAGAGATAGAGGTTGAGAATCACATACTCAAAACTAGGCATGTCATCATAGCTAGCTTCAAACTGGAAGAACTGAGTGAAGAAAGGAAGGTTCTGATCACTAGTTCCCATGGTAGCTGCAGCAGTTAGAGCGGCCACCAATGCACCTATCCTTACTACCAAGTCGATAATTGCAATCCCTCTCAGCATTCCTCCCTTCTCTTTCCTAGGAACCACCAAAATAGGTGCTTTACCTTTGGTTGCTCGACTTGCCTCAGGAACATCAATGGTGGCTGCTTCTCAGCTTTCGGTTAGAAGCTCGGATGAGAGAGAAAATGAGGAGAGAAAGTGAATAGGGATGTGGGGGTAAAGATTACAGATGGAGCTGAGAATGTTATGAAGGTAGATCAAAATAGTTCTAGGGAGGATCTAGAGAAGGGGCGGGTAGAGAAGCGGCGGAGAGTGAAGGCGAGGGATAGAGCGGTGGAGTCAGAGTCTTAATTAGGTAATGGCGTGATCGGGGGGCTGTTACCAGCGCCAACCGAGCTGTTACCATCCCTATGGCATCTCTGCTGGTGCGAGGTGGTGGTGGCGTGATGCTGGAGATCGAGCCCAGACCAGGAGAAGAACCCCCAGAAAAGAAAAGAAAGAGAGAAAAAGAACTGACGGCAGAGTTATGAACTGACGGAGAGGTGACGGAAAACATCTATAGGTACGACGTCAATACAAAAATGCAAGTTCGGGTACCGTTTTGATACATTTGAAAATCTGGGTATCATATTGATAGTCCACCAAGTCTTCAGACATTGTTGGTGCATTTTTCTCTAAGAAAAAACTACAAGTCTCTCGTGCCAGTCAATCTCCAACTACCCCTTTCCCTCTCTCACGCTTCTGACATTTTCTCTTATCCTCCACCTGCCCTCCTCCTCCGATGACGGAAATCACCAGCCTGAGCTCCGACGTGACGGAGCTGATCCTCTCCTACCTCCCCATCCCCACCCTCGTCTGCGTCTCCACCGTCTGCAAGCTCTGGCAATCCATCATCTCCTCCACCACCTTCTCCGCCACGCAAATCCAAACTCAAACCCAATCCCAGCCTTGGTTCTTCCTCTTCGGCATCCACAACACCTCCTCCAAAAACAACCAGTCCTTCGCCTTTGACCCTCTCTCCAACCGCTGGCTCCGCCTCCCCTCCCCAACCTTCCCTCCTCACCACCACTACTCCCACTCCTCCTTCCTCGGCGCCGACGGCTTCTTCCTCATCACCGCCCCCACCTTCACCTACTCCCGCATCCTCAAACGCTCCTGGCGCCTCACCTCCCCTCTCCACTTCTCCCGCATCAACCCTCTCCTCGGCGTCTTCTCCTCCTCCTCCTCCTCCCTCCCAAACTTCATCGTCGTCGGCGGCGTCAGATTCATCGGCAACCTGGTCGACATCGAGGACCGTTTAGCGGTCGAGATCTACAACCCCGACTCGGACTCCTGGCAGCTCGGCCCTCCTCTCCCTGCTGACTTCAGATCCGGGAACTCCTCCCAGTCCTTGTCCTCCGCTCTCTTCAACGGCAGGTTCTACGTCTTCGGAATCTATTCCTGCTTCGTATCGTCTTTTGATGTAACCACAAATGGCTGGAGCGTCGTCCAGACTCTCCGTCCGCCTGGAGTCGTCTTCTCTTTCTTGCTCGCTTGCCGGGACATGCTTGTTCTGGCCGGAATATGCAACGGGCCTAATGGATCGTCCTTCAACTTGTGGAGCATCAGGGAGGAGAGTATGGAGTACAGTGAGATGGCGATCATGCCTCAGGACTTGCTGTGTAGCATCTTTGAGGGGGAGGAGGAGGATAAGTTTGCGAGCTTGAAATGTGTTGGGTTGGGAAATCTTGTCTATGTGTTTAATGAAGACTACCATAAGAAGTATCCGGCTTGTGTTTGCGAGATTAGCGCGGAGACTGGCAGGTGTAGCTGGAGGAGAGTGCCTCAGTTGCCTTCACCGGTGAATAAGTTTCACCAGGTTATAAGCTTTTGTTCCACGGTCTCGCTCGGTAGTATACTTCAGGCTGAGGAAGAGGAGGACGTTGGTCCGGTGCAGCTTATGGATGACTGATTTCCATGCCTGGTACGGTTTATTGCTCTTCTTCCTTTGATTCCTATGTTTATGATTGCACATTTCAAGGAGGACTAATAAAGGATGTTTAAACATTACATAATTTCGCATCAACATAACCCTTCAGCCTTGATAGTCAATGTTCCTGACCTTTTCTCTTGAATATGATTATCCAGGAGATATATACTTGGATCTGATTATACATGTTGTGTCGGTTGATCTTACATTCAAGTCCATGATTTGTGGAAATTTCAGAACTTTGAATCATGAGGGGTCACAGTGACTTAATAATCATTATCCCCCATCAATTGTTTGTGCATATTTTCTTCATAGTTGAACAATGCACAGGTCTATGCCTTTGTCAATGTATAAGTTCAGAATAAGGAATAGCAATTGGGTGGTAGGGGTACTAAGTTCTAAGAATGGCATTGACAATTCGTTATCTGCAACTTGTTTCCCAGCAGTGCAGTCTACACAAGCAAGATTCAACTATGTGGTCTGGAAAAACAAGTCTCATTGATGTGTAGATATTGCTAGGATTATAATGTGCTTGGTTTATAAAAGATTTAAGAAGCTTCCATACATGCTTCAGATGGAGAATCGGAATCATGGCAGGGCTCCGCTTGTTGCTGTTTAACATGTTGTCAATGTATGCTGTGATCTCAGTTAAAGAAACCCCTTCTCCTATTTTTTTGGCTTGATTTTATTAGATGTATGTAACAAGGATTATTGATGCTGTAATTTGTGTTATTATCTGACGTGAATGATCTGATGCAACTGTATACAGTAATATTTAGAGAACCCTATAGTTTGTGAGGTTTTGTAAGATAACGCACATTTGGGGAGTTGAAAGACTACTCATGGAACTAGTTCATTTTATATATTTGTCAAATTATCTCGTGCAGACGCATATCATGTTTAGTTTCACCTACTTAAATGTGAATCAAAGCCAATCGAAGCCATGAATTGCTCAGTTTCTTTTGCCTTGGGGTGTTTGCATTATAATAGCATTGTGTTTGGATAAGAGTTTTTTAAATTCTTGAGAAATTCTGAAATAATGAGATTTAGATTTTTATCAATTGAAATTTCATTAATTGCAATATTCATTGTTTGGATGTTTCTATTTAGAATTTGATGTGTGATGGATTAAGAAAGTTTTAAAAAAATATTAAAAATAAAATTTTAGAAAGTCTTGTTTTGAAAATAAAAATTGCTCCTGGAAATGAATTTGTAAATGACATCTATTTTGGTAGAATTTTAAGTAAGAAATTTAAACAATGAATTCTTTCGTTTTTAATTTTATTGAAATTTCAAATTTTGTATATGATAATGCCAAACGAGTGAATTGACCTCAGAAATTGAGAAATTCTTATTTTTAATTAAATCTTTAGAAATTCTATAGTATCCAAATACACTGTTATTCTAATGCAATTGAATTCAGTTCTTTATAGTATATGCAGTACTGGTTGAATTTTTAGGTGCAAATGTAGCAGTTGCTAGCTAGAATAGGTAAATGGACCGGTGTGATCAACTAGAGGGAAGAAGCCAATAATACATTTATCACCAAATAACGCTCGATCCATACAATGCAAAAGAGTTGCCTAATGACTAACTTCGAACTTCGAACTTCTAACTTTTTGCAGTTGATACTCATACATCAAACTAGCTCATAAACCAAACTTTTTAAAGTATCGTTCATTTATGAACTTATTTATGTTCACAATTTATGAGAAAAACTCTCATTATGATTGCTTTGTTAAAATAGGAAGGAGAAGTTTTTAGAGTTTTGACATCGTCGCTCTCCGACGGCTCCCCTATGCCGACTTTGGCTTCTAGCCTCGTCAGTGTGGCTTGGGTCGTTGCCGGACGGGCGTTAAGGTGGCCAGGTGGTGTTCCAACCCGATAAGCATGGCGGTGGATTGAGTTGTGTGGCTTTAATGGAGGCGGCCTGAGACTTTTCTGTCAGATCCAGGTTGTGGAGCAGTGGTGCCTTGACGGCAAGGTCCTCTTGTCGTCTGTTGGAGCGACGGCTCAGAGCTTCCCCATGATGAGGAGAGGAGAGGAGGTGAAGCAGAGTGGCGAGATGGGGAGGTCGAAGCAGGTGGCTTCCGGGTTGCTTTGTCGATTTGGGTGCAATTGTGCCTTGATTTGGTGAGGATGTAGCCAGGATGATGGGGCGGCGGCTCAGAGCTTCCTCATGATGAGGAGAGGAGGTGAAGCAGAGCGGCAAGATGGGGAGGTAGAAGTGGGTGGCTTTTCCGGGTTGCTCTGTCGACTTGGGTTCAGTTATGCTTCGATTTGGTGAGGATGCGGCTAGGAGGATGGTTGGTGTTGTCTCTCATGGAGGGGTGCGGAAGGTGGTGCTTCTCAGGTGATGATGGGGCGTCGGTGGTGCTGCATGATGGTGTCTATGCATCAGGTCATCAACTATCTTCGTGCTGGATATGAGGTGGCCCACATTGAGATCCAACAGGTGGACTCTTTGAGATTCAAGGAGGTTGGCCCTGGGCTCATTATGGGCTCATGTTTGGGTCATTTTAGGTTTTTCTTTTTTCTTGATTTTTTAGTTTGTATTGTTTTGGTTGTTGTCCCTCCTTTTTGGATGAGGGTTTGGGGTTTTGGTAGGGTGGTGTTGGTCGTCTTTCTTCTTTTGGGTGAGGGTTTGGGGTTCTGGTAGGGTATTTCTGGTCGTGTTGTTGGATGGGCATGGTCATGGTGTCATGTCCAGAGACTATTTTATTGTCGGTTAGTTTTTGTTGTCAATGTAATGAGGAGGTTACATGTGCATATATGCTGGTAGTTTTAGTATGTAGTGTTTGAAATGGTTGATTCTTCTTGAGTTTGACTGTAAGAATGTATCGGTACTTCTGGATTAGGTTAGATTACGGACTTACGGTTGGACCCATTTTGGTTCTTGTCCACTATAATAGTAGGGTTTTCGGGTAGGTAGAGGAGAGTGAAAAATTTATTTTCACCACCGATGTCTCTCATGACTGTAATTTGTATTCCCGTTAACGAAACTCTATATTATATGCTCTTAAAAAAATTAATTTAAACATGAAAATATCACTAACACCATACATCAATTTGTGAATCATCAAATTTTTCCGTCCTCAAAACACGAAGAAAACAATTATAAGAAGAATAATATTCATTATTAATTTTAATTTTTAGCCTGTATTTTTGGCGGAGAGAGTGACACGTAGGAATGGCGGAAATCGGGCGGTTGGAGCCATAAACCGGGTCGGGCCTGAGACATGGGCTAAATTAATCGGGTAGGTACCCGTTTTTTAACCCTCCCAGTATCTCACACTCCTCTCTTCTCTCTCATTCTCACCTCCGATAGGGTTTTAGGGTTTTCTCTCCACTCAAACTCCGCATTCCAAATCTTCGGGAATGGAAAGCTACCGGAGAGTCGAGAAGCCCAAGCCGGAGCTCCCCATCAGCGAGAACGAGATCCGAATCACCACCCAGGGCGCCATCCGAAACTACATCAGCTACGCCACCACTCAGCTCCAGGTCCCTCTCTCCCGCGCTTTACTGTTTCGATGCGTCGATTCGTTCTCTCTCTGTTTTTGCATGGATTATTTGTGATTGCTTTTTTCGGCTTTTCGCTTTGATTTTGCATGCGTTTGTTGTGATGGCATTATGATGATTTTCTGTTATTGTTCTGTTAGGTTGGTTTCGTTTCCGATTTGGTTAAGTATTTGATTGAATTCGTTATTGCGATCCCCAGATAGGTCTTGTTTAGTGAAAGAGTTCCCCGAGTCATATGGAAAGTTTGTTGTTAGTTGTTGTGTTCATGGCCTTGTGATTATGAGAGAGGACATTTATGAGTGTTACTAGTTTTAATCCTATACACTAGCCCGGAATCATCTGTTTAGATCAACATAGTTAGCTTCAATCTAGGGTGGTTACGTCTTGTTCTGTGTGTTTGTGGAAATAATTTTGATTCACCAAACATGCGATTGTGTGAAGCGTGTGTCTATATAACTAGGCGTTCTTGTCACAATGCCTTGCTACCATTCAATTTGGTCTTTGAAAGCTATTGCGCCCTTGATCAGTTTTAGGATCCATGGGATTTTGGTTAGTAGGGGCCTTATTGGCGATCCCAACATCATATGCTACCAGGGCTTATGGTGAGGATATTGGTTCCCATTGCTTGGTGGACAATTGCCTTTTCATCACTGCTTACTTTTTTTCGCTTAAACAAGGAAATGTTTTGCTTACTTTCTTCTCATTTGTCTAATTATGAAGTTTTTGTCAAAGTAGGGGCCTTACTCTTACATAATATGGTAACTCTTACATTGACAATCATGCCCAGCCTTTCTATGGGTTCCATTTCCATACCAGATTCTTCGTTTGTACTAGATTGGTATCTAGTCTGTTTTTTTATTTGATACCTATTTGGTAATATTTTTTGTCGTAACATGATTGTCATGGCAATAACAATGATTTAATTAAATACATGTTACATATACTTCCCAGCTAGACCATGAGGTGCCTTTTCTGTGGGTTGTATGAGCAGTTATTGTAATTCCTTTTCATCGATCTGAGGTTATGAGCTGATATAGTATGGCTTGTTACATATTATCAGGATAAACAAGTCAATGAAATCGTATTGAAAGCAATGGGTCAAGCAATCAGCAAGACAGTGGCCATTGCTGAGATCATAAAGGTTTTTATCATGAACCATCTCCTCTGCCCTATTTCTTACTTTCCAGTTCACAACTAACCCATCACATGTGTCATGAAACAGAAAAGGGTTCCAATGCTGCATCAAGATACTGCAATCAGCTCTGTAAGCATAACTGATGTATGGGAACCTATTGAAGAGGGTCTTGTACCGTAAGTCTCTCTTGTCCAATTATTTGATATTTGGATTCATTTTGTGTAGATAACCAAAAGAATGTGTGCATAATCTCCACATGTATATACCTTTATTGCTTTGTTTAATCATGCGTGTATTTACATATTTTGCAGTGTGGAGATGACTCGCCATGTATCAATGATTTCAGTTACACTATCAACTAAGGAGCTAAACACAACCTCTCCAGGGTAAGTGTTGCAGTGCTCTCTGATTTTAAACCACGTTGTGTTTTGTGGATTAAAACTTGGATCATTTTCTCTGCTATTTATGCACAAAGATATCAAGCTTATGGAAATTTTCTTTCCTCTTTTATTGGCTGTTCTAAATTGATTCTTTTTGGCCAACTTGCTTTTTCATAGATATCAGGCTCCATCTCCCCCAGACCAATCAAAGCCACAGCCCAATTACCAACAGCAGCAACCAAGACAAGCTCGTGGTCCATACAATGCTGTCAATGAAGGTGATGCTATTGACAACTTATAAATTCAGTACCTTTGTTGAATCTTTTCTGTTCCTCACAAATATCTATGTGTTGCATTCATTTAATTTTTAGATTCATATGGTCGAGGACGGGGGCGTGGTAGAGGCAGAGGTCGTGGTAGAGGTGGAGGATACAACAATTATCAAGGGGGATACACAAACTATCAAGGGGGTGGTTATGAAAACCATCAAGGTATAGTAATTGTTTATGGTAGCCATTGGTAATTAAGTTTTGTTTTTCATTTACTCATAGTTTCATGAAGTCCCTGTATGATTTCTGAATGCCAACCTGCCAATGACTTGCCCTTCTGTTCTGATAGATAATGGTGGGTACCCGAATCGGGGTAGAGGAAACCATCAAGGTATAGTAATTGTTTCTGGTAGCCATTGGAAACTGAAAGTTTTGTTTTTCATTTACTCTTAGTTGCATGAAGTCCCTGTATGATTTCTGAATGCCAACCTGCCACTGACTTTCCCTTCTTTTCTGATAGATAATGGTGGGTACCCGAATCGCGGTAGAGGTGGTGGACGAAGCAGAAGTTGGGGCAATCGTGGTAAGTTAACTTCCATTAGTGGCTGTACACGTGTAATAACTTTCAGACCAATGTGTTCAAATTCATGTTTGCTTATGTTCATTTAAACGCAAGTGTGGAAGCACTTCATCCTCAAAGATGGGGGTTTAAGGTCCTTGGATAGAACCCACTTACAGGAGGGAGTAATTCATACTTTAGTAAAAAATGTGCTGTATATTTAATTTTTGGTCCATGCTTTGCTGTATATGTTCTGGGTTCCACCAATAGTATAAATGGATTTGTGAATGTGTTTTACATGCTGTGATGGACTAAATGTGTTTGATTTGCTATATATTCTAATAGGTACTGGCTATGAAAGAGGGTCTGGTGGTTATGAAAGAGGTTCAGTTGGATATGAAATAAGTTCAGGACCATCAGGCGGTTATGAAAGGGGTGCAGGTGGTTATGAAAGAGGTGCTGGTGGGAATGATAGAGGTTATGGTGGCTATGAAAGGGGTGCAGGTGGTTATGAAAGAGGTGCTGGTGGGAATGATAGAGGTTCTGGTGGCTATGAAAGGGGTGCGGGCGGTTATGAGAGAGGTGCAGGCGGGTATGAGAGAGGTGCAGGCGGGTATGAGAGAGGTGCAGGCGGGTATGAGAGAGGTTCTGGTGGCTATGAAAGAGGTCCTGCAGGCTATGACAGAGGTACTGGTGGTTATGAAAGAGGTAGAGGTCAAGGGGCCAGAGGATATGGTCGGGGGAGAGGACGGATGGGTGGACGCTCTAGGGGTGGTGCAAACGAAGCTTAATTCACAGTAGGTGATATTTTTCGCTTCCGCTATGTGCATGCCTTTTGCCCATGAGGGTGGAGTTTTATCAGAATGCTGTTTGAATAGCGTGAAATGTGGCTTGCAATATTTGGCGTTGTTAAAACAGTTTCTATTTTGATGTGTTGCTGCTCTTGCATTATGTTGATAAGTGCATGTGGACATGGGCAGGCTTGTTTTGGTTGCATTTGGCCAAGTGAAAAATGGTCGGTTTTGGTATTGCTGTAATTGGTTTCACAATTTATTGTTGGCAATGTTGTATTTAGAGCGTTGTTACAATATAAATCTTGATTTCCTTAACCAATGCTGCCTCCTATTAATGTCCTATATCAACAAGCAAAAGAAAGAAAATCTGTATCATCATGTAAGTATTAAGCCTAGGAAGAAGTGCCATTAGGGTAGATGATTGGGGTAATTCATATTTGGTAATACTTAAATTCTTATTTGATGTGAACTTGTAGAAACTGTGCATTGGTACCATCCAGTCCCTGGCAGATGGTTGGGGAGGGTCCAACCTAAATAGGTAAACGCCAGGTTTAAAACTACCGTTTCTCTAGTGATAGGACAGCCTTTTCACTCAACGACCCCGAATCTACTGAGTTTCCCTTGTCGAATGCTAGTAATCATGAAATGTGCCCTACGTGGATGAGAATGAGATGGAATATATAAGGTGCTTGGATGTTATCGAGGTTGAGAAGAAGCTGATTTCCAAGCAAGATATTAGAGAACTAGAATTCGAAACAGAAAATTGAAAGAGAAGGAAATTTTTTAACTTCAATTCATCGATGACCTTCAACAGTACAAAATAGGGTTTATATCCTCATGGATGGACCACACAAAGGATGACAAATGTCCCTCCTTAACTAAACCACAAATTAACCAACTAAACAGCAATTGACAAAAATTAACTACTAAACATGCCGGACTGCACTTCCCCTTACTCCTAGTGTGAACAGGAAAACCTGATTTAAACATAAATCATAACAATCCATCCCCCATTTTCTGAAGCTTGACCTCAAGCTTTAAACTCAAAATACAGAAAACGCTGAAGGATGGCATATGCCTCTTCCCAAGTTGCTTCTTCTTCAGCTGATCCCAACCACTTGGTCATTGTTGTATTTCCCTTTTTGCACATCTGCCTCTGCAAAAATTTTACAGTATACCACCTTGAATTGTGAGGGTCCAAATTAGGAGGTAAGTGTGCAACTATCATTGTAGCATTTTTCACCTTTTTCTTTAACAGTGCTACATGGAATACATGATGAACCTTAGCAGACTCTGGCAGCTTGAGCTTATATGCCACATGCCCTATCTTTTACTCAACCTGAAAAGGGCATAAAATCTTGGAGGCAGTTTGTGAAAAACCTCTTATGCACAGACTACTGCCTATATAGTTGTAGTTTCAAATAAACCCAATCACCAACATCAAACTCTCTCTCAACATGGCGCCTATCAAAGAAGTTCTTCATTCTACACTGAGAAACTGCCAGATTTCTTTTCAGCAAAACCAACAACTCATCCCTAGATTGTTGATCCACAACTTCAACAACAATAGCACCCTTTTCATAGGCTCTAATAGCTGGAGGTTCATATATTGCTCTAAAGGGCGCCATCCTAATGGCACTATGGTGAGCTGTGGTATACCAGCATTCTACCCAAGGCAAGACTGCAACCCAAGTTTGAGGCTTTTCTCCCACCACACACCTTAAATACTACTCAAGGGTTCTATTAAGATTCTCAGTGTGCCCAACAGTTAGAGAATGGTATGCTGAGCTCTTGTTCAATTTAGTGCCCTGCAGCTTGAATAATTCTTTTCAGAAATTGCTGAGAAAAATAGGATCTCTATATGAAATAATGTCAGCTGACATGCCATGCAACTTAAACATTTTATGCACAAACAACTGTACCACTGTGGAAGTTGTGTAAGGATAAGAAAGAGGAATGAAATGTGCATACTTTGTCAACCTGTCCACCACTACCAAAATCACAGTCTTACTTTGTGATTTTGGTAAACCATCCACAAAATCCGTTTAAATGCTCCTCCATGCCTCTTCTGGTATACTGTTAGGCTGTAGGAGCCCTGATGGTGATTGAGCCTCATAATGATTCTACTGACATACATGACAAGTTGAAACAAAGTTCTTCACTTCAAAGTTCTAAGGGACGTTCGACTCTATTTCTTAGTGAAAGCTCTGCTCGCCTAATGCAAGAATCGATAAAGAAGTAAGAGACTACACGTAAATTATTCTTTCCGAGGTGACGCTTGAAACCCATCAAGCTTGATGTGAAGTACAGGTGACATGCATCCCTTTCCTTCTACTCATTCTCTTCCGCACCCGTGAGGTGGCACGCCCACACCTTCTCTAATTTTAGTGTAATTTACTTTCTGCACATTAATTTCTGTATTTGTATTATCATCCACCTGACTGGGAAGCGAGGCCAAAACAACAGGTATCGGTCCATGTAAATTTTCTAGGTGCAAATATTCACCCTAAATGATATGCATTGATTTTCTTCTGAACCTTCTGGCTGTCAACCCTCAAACACAACTAAGGTAGGAATCCTTAATTGATTTGATTAGGGACGTAATCTCTCTTTGCATGAAATATTTCCTTAATTGGCATGAATCACGTCCATATTCATCTTCTTACCAGATTTTCACTAGTAGAATCCTAGACCTATGCGACGAAATTTAACAATTTCGTCTCATAAGTTTCAAGCTATGCCACAAAAATAATTTCGTCGCCAAAATTATAACTTATGAGATGAAAACAATAATTCGTCCCTTAAGTTGTTACCTATGCGACGAATCCATAACCTAAGCGACGAAATTAAGTTTGTCTTTTACGCCATACTTATGAGACGAAAAACACATTTTTCGCCGCATAAGTTCCCACTTAAGAGACGAAATTATAATTTTCGTCGCAAAAGTTCCAAATTTTTTGTTTTTAAAAGAAATTCCCGCCAAAAATTTCAGAAAATTTGAAACAATTCCCGCTCATTTTTTTTTCTTTTTATTTTCTCCCCCGGTCACTTCATCCTCGTTCTCTCCCTCTCTCACACAACTTCTTGCTTCTTCAACCCAACCACCTCCCTTCTCTCTATGTCGACTTCCACCACCTCCGACTTCTGTCTCCTTTGCCGACGCCAACTCCAACCCCACCACCG
Organism: Comarum palustre; assembly: GCA_951800085.1. Lineage (NCBI taxonomy): Eukaryota > Viridiplantae > Streptophyta > Magnoliopsida > Rosales > Rosaceae > Comarum > Comarum palustre. The sequence goes on along the minus strand of OX637579.1, from coordinate 14,997,465 downwards.
CATCCATCTCCTCCACCACTCGAAGCTTCTTCAACCCAACAACCACCTATCGTCTTTCTATGTTGACTTTCACCTCCTCTGCCGATGCCAACTCCACCCCACCGCCGCGTCCATCTCCTCCACCACTCAACGATTACGACCCCATCGTCCATTTCCTCCACTCGACGATTACGACCTCTCCATCCTCTCCACCAAATCAGGCCTCGGTCTAGCTCCAAATTTCCTGTACCCGAACCCGACCCCTTTGTCCATCTCCTCCACCTCGACACCGTCGTCTCTAGTAGGGCAGCTACAACTCGTTCTCTACTCCGACGTTGTCGATGAGCGTGTGTTTGGTGGGTAGAGGTCTGTGGTGGTGATGGCGCGTGGGTGGTCGACGGAGAAGTAAAATAACTAAAAAAAGAAACAAAATTTGTTTTCCCGCATTTGAAATTTTTGAAAATTTTCACATTTGAAATTTTCCCGCTCTTTTTTTCTTTTGAAATTTTGTAAACACTAAAGCGACGAAATATTTGGTCACTTAAGTTGAAAAATTTCTTCTCTTAAAACTGTAGCGTCGAAACATTTTTCGTCGCATAGGTGTATTCCGTTATAACGAATGCTTCATTTTCGTAGCATAGGTATTAGTGCGACGGTAAGTATGCGACGAGATTTTTCGTCGTTTAGGTTCTTATGTGACGAATAGGTGCTCCTATGCGACGAAATGGTTTCGTCTCATATGTCCCGGATCCTACTAGTGTTTCCAATATTCGCTCAAACTCCATAGCCACCATTACTTCCCAAAGTCAACACACATCGATAATAACCCGAATAGACTTAGATGACTTGACCTTCAAGATAGGCCTAACATGACCCCGATCACAGATATCTCTCAAGATACTCTGTCACAACCTCAACGAACCACTAAACTGGTTCACAACATGGTTCATCCAGGAAAATTTATTTTACACACAAACACCAACCAAGGTGATGGTGATTAGCTCACCTGCACCACACCGACCAAACCAATGTTTTATGATCCAAGAGGATAGCGCGCCAACCAAATTGGTCAGGCGTCCTCTAGGCACCAGGTCGCTGATGAAATTTGACACTTGCAGGGGCAGATCTAGGTGCAGCCATGGGGATGCTTGAGCATCCCCCAACCCCAAAAGCCAAAAACAAACCTAGGTCTGTAACTTTTGTTTTTTTGAGTGTATATATTAAACCTCTTCTTAATAACCTACTCCAAATCTACTTATTTAGTATCTATCCTAATAATTAGTAATCCAACTCAAATGTAATTGTAATATCGCATGATTTCTATATATTCTGCTATGTAACAGGACCAGGGCATGAATGAATAACGAATTAAGTTTTTACCTATTCTCCTTACATTTTATTATGTTCTTCTCATTTCCTTTGTTCAGATCCCAACAGTGTACACTCTTCTGCTAAGTTAAACCTCTTTCGACTTTAGGTGCCTAATTTACTTCTTTCTCTCTACTTTTCACTTTCTCAGTTCCTCTAGTTATCTTTCACTATGTCTTCTAATTTTCTAATATTTACCTTCTTGAATATAAAAAAAATCCTCAAGTACAAGTCATCTAACCTTCTTCTTCCTCAAGTATGTGTATTTGAAGAGATAATCTCATTACGTCTCCACTTCTTCTATTTTTTTTCTAATTTTCACACCAAAATCAAGATTCTTGATTTTTTTTTATGGTTAAGAAGTTCAAGCATGCCAAGACTGAAATTTTGGATCCGTCAGTGCACTCTTGTCAAGAGTAGGAATGCTGAGGATGAAATTGTTTATATGGATGACGGATTAATCGATGAGGACATGCTTGATATGCAGAAGGCAACAGAGGAGAGAATTGCTTCAGCCATCACATAAGCTAAGAGGCGGCAGGAAATGATTGCTAACCTACTTAAATTCTTTTACAGGATTCAGCTACTTCTTCGATTAATGAACCGTCCTGTTTTCACCAGAGCGGAGCTTGTACACAAAATATTATTTAACTGGCTGGAAATGGGCAGAAAGAGTGTTGTCTTCAGTAGGAATGTGCACCCTCAAAGTCAACTTCATCTTGCTATTATTCTCCAAGTTCAGAAAGTGGATGAGCATGATCGATACCTGGGTTTACAACTAAGGGTAGGCAGATCAAAACTGAACTTTTTGCCTACATTAAGAAAAAGCTCTCTAATAAGCTGTTTGGATGGAAGTCTAAGTTGTTAAGTGCTGCAGCCTGCAGGAAAAGAAATTCCAATCAAGACAGTGGCACAAACAATGCCAATGTATGCAATCAAAGTCAAAATAATGAACACAAGAGACAATTGTGGCTGAATAAAATTGATATTATTTCACCTCACAAAGGAGGAATTATATACAAATTACAACCGAGCCAAATTAGGCAAGTATATTTTCCTAAGGTAAGTGATAATCCTAATAATAATAGTAATTACAAAATATTACAGAATATATACAAAAGGAAAGTATGACTCACACCAACACTCCCCCTTAAGTTGGCGCATACAAATCACGAATGCCCAACTTATCAAGTGAGTCATAAAAAACCTTACTCGAAACTGCTTTAGTCAAAACATCAGCTAACTGTTCTTCAGAGCGAACAAAAGGAAAGGAAATAAGCTTAGAATCAAGCTTCTCCTTGATGAAATGTCTGTCAACCTCAACATGCTTGGTTCTATCATGTTGTACTGGATTATGAGCAATATCAACAGCTGCCTTATTATCACAATATAAATCCATGGATTTCTCTGGTTTAAATCCCAAATCACGAAGTACATTTCTCAACCAAAGTAATTCACAAACTCCATGGGCCATACCTCTATACTCTGCTTCAGCACTCGATCGAGCCACAACTTTTTGCTTCTTACTCCTCCAAGTAACAAGATTACCGCCCACAAAAGTGAAATAACCAGAAGTAGACTTCCTATCTGTAATGCAACCTGCCCAATCTGCATCTGTATAACCACTAATATCCAGATGTTTATTCTTTGAAAACATTAAGCCTTTGCCGGGTGCAGACTTCAAATACCTCAGAATGCGAATCACAGCTTCCATATGGGTTTCACTGGGATTATGCATAAATTGACTCACAACACTCACTGCATATGCAATATCTGGCCGAGTATGTGAGAGATAGATTAACCTGCCAACTAACCTCTGATAACGAGCCCTCTCTGTAGGAATTTGGTCAGGGTACTCAGCTAACTTGTGATTTTGCTCAATAGGAGTATCAGCAGGTTTACAATCTAGCATCCCTGTTTCTGTCAACAAATCAAGCACATATTTTCTCTGGCACAAGAAAATTCCTGAACTCCCCCTTGCAACCTCAATTCCCAAAAAATATTTAAGTGAACCAAGGTCTTTCATCTCAAATTCTGATGCAAGTAGACCCTTTAGTCTTTCAATCTCCTCTGAATCATCACCAGTAATTATCATATCATCAACATAAATAATCAAGGCAGTCACCTTACCTGACCGACGTTTCAGAAACAACGTATGATCAGAGTTGCTTGGTTTGTACCCAAAACGACGCATAGCTTGAGAGAACCTTCCAAACCAAGCTCGTGGTGATTGCTTAAGTCCATACAAGGACTTGTTCAACTTACATACAAATCTTCCTTCTGCGTTTGCTTCATATCCTGGTGGTAGATCCATATAGACTTCTTCAGATAACTCTCCATGTAAAAAGGCATTCTTCACATCAAACTGTTGCAAAGGCCAATCTAAATTGGCTGCTAGAGACATCAATACTCGAACTGTATTAATCTTGGCCACTAGAGCAAAGGTTTCCTCATAATCCACGCCATAAGTTTGAGTAAATCCTTTTGCAACAAGTCTTGCTTTATACCTGTTCACCGAACCATCTGCATTGTGTTTGACAGTGAACACCCATCTGCACCCAACAACTCTCTTTCCCTGTGGGGGTGGCACCAACTCCCAAGTATTATTCTTCTCCAAAGCTTCCATCTCCTCATTCATTGCTTGAGTCCATTTGGGATCCTTGAGAGCATCCTGCACTTTACTGGGAACACATACAGAGGATATTTGATTCACAAAAGAAGCATGGGATTCAGACAACCGATGAGTGGACACAAAGTTAGCTATAGCATATTTGGACTTGACATTTAAACTTGGTTCATATTGGCGAGGTGGTTTACCACGAGTGGACCTAGGAGGCAAGACACATATACTATCACCATTACCAAAACTAGAAGAAACATTACTAACCTTAAGATTAGGACTCTCCTCCGGGATTGTCTGGCAAGAGTTATCTATATTTGAGAGGGGTGAAGGGCCTTGATCGATTGCATGTTCTGCCTTGTCGTGCGATCGATCGCTAGGAAGGACGCGATCGCTCGTTGGTGCGCTACTGGATGGTAAGCTACTGGGAGCTTCTGTCTCTTCGGGCGATCGATCACTAGGACCAATGCGATCGATCGTAGGTGCACCGCTGGAAGCCTCTGCCTCGTCGGGCGATCGATCGTCGTTGTCCTGACGATCGATTGTGGGATCAGAGATTACACGAACAACAATATTTTCATCCCCAAGTGGCTGAATCACACAAGACTTTTCTTCCAAAAAAGTATGGTTCTCCCCCTGAAGAGAAGGATTGGAAGGAGAAAAATAACAAGCATCTTCATAGAAGGTGACATCCATGGTAACATAAACTTTCTGTGTAGGGGGATGAAAGCACTTGTAGCCCTTCTGATTGACACCATAGCCCACAAAAACACATTTGAGCGCCCTTGCATCAAGTTTGGAACGTTGATTCTTAGGAACATGAACAAATACCACACACCCAAAGACACGAGCAGGAAGATTTGAAAACGAAGGAACTGACACATGATTGGAAAGGACATCATAAGGAGTTTGATTATTGAGAACGGAGGAAGGAAGTCTATTGATGAGATGACAGGCAGTAAGAACTGCATCTCCCCAAAGATACTTGGGCATGTGAGCACTAAACAAAAGAGAACGAGCAATATCAAGAACATGACGATTCTTTCTTTCTGACACCCCATTTTGTTCAGGGGTTTGAGGGCAAGTAGTTTGATGAACAATACCACAAGTTTGGAAGAATTGAGTAAACTGAGAATTAATGAACTCCCCCCATTATCAGAACGAAAGACTTTAATATTGGCTCCAAATTGAGTTTGAACAAGAGCAACAAATTTTTGAAAAGCAGAGAAGACTTCATGTTTATGTTTTAACAAAGATACCCAAGTAAGACGGGTATAATCATCAATAAACAAAACGAACCAACGTTTGCCAGAAAAAGTTGACTCGCGGGAAGGTCCCCATACATCAGAATGAATAAGCTCAAAAGGAACAGAACTCCTAGTAGTACGCAAAGGATAACTAGCACGATGACTTTTAGCTAAGACACAAGACTCACAATGCAACTTAGACTCATCAACGCCCAAAAACAAGGAAGGCATCAATTTCTTCATGACGCCAAAGGAAGGATGTCCCAATCTACGATGCCATAACCACAATTCTTCAATTTGATTAGTAACCCCAGTCGAAATCAAAGCTGCTTGGACTGCCTTCTCCGGCTTCATTCCGGCGAACATGCAATCCAGATGAAACAGACGACCCCTTAGATAACCCCTGCCGATTATTTCCCTGGTGAGGAGGTCCTGAAAAATCACATACAATGGAAAAAAGGTTACAGAACATCGAGATTGAGTATTAAGCTGAGGCACAGATATGAGATGATGAGACAAATCAGGGACATAAAGAACATCATGTAGTGTTAGAGAAGGGGTGAGACGAACAGACCCTATGCCTAAAACTGGAAAAGAATCACCATTGGCATTAACAACAGAGGAAATAGTAGGTGGGTTAAGAAAAAGGAAGTAACTACGATCATAGGTCATATGGTCAGATGCTCCAGAATCAATAATCCATGTATTGCTACCAGTAAAGTTAGAAATTTGTAAAGCCACTCCAATCTTACCATTACCACCATGACTTACTAACATGGTACCATTACCATCAACGTTGGTGTGGTCTGGGTCTGTCATAGCATAGTACTCTTGATCTTGAACAAGATGGACAGCAGCCTTTCCCTTGGATTTTTCCTGAGGTCGAGGCTTATTAAAATAATTAGTTGGAAAGCCAACCAACCTATGACAATTTGCCTTGATGTGACCTGGATTTTTGCAGTAATTACAGATAACATTAGGAGAGAACCCGGGAGGAGAACCTTGAGAAGAAGGACGCAAAGCAGGAGGCCGATTGCCTGATAATGGCCGATTGTTGGACGAATTGAAAGGCTTTGAATGAATGGTAAGACCTGCAACTTCAGAGGTAACTCCTCTAGTACCCGCCCTTTGAGTTTCATCTTTGCGGATATAAGAAAAAGCTTGCTGCAAACTAGGTGTAGTAGTCCGGCGAAGCAATTCACTCCTTGCATTCTCAAATATAGGATCTAGGCCAGCTAAGAAGACATGAACCCGCATAAGGTCTTGCTCTTCCTTATAAATCTTGATATCATCTGGGCACTTCATGCGACATGGACACATCTGATCAATATCTTGCCAAATCCCCTTCAATTTTGCAAAATACACAGCAACCTGTCTCCCATCTTGAGTCATACGAGCTGCTTGAGTACTTAATTCATAAACCTCGGAAAAATCCGTTCCATTGAAGTAGATTTCTTTGAGACTTTCCCAAATTTCTTCAGCTGTATTACATCCCATAATCATTTGTGAAACATCTTCCGTCATAGATTTGTAAAGAATAGAAGTTACCGAACCATTAGCAGTCTTCCACTTCGAATAGTTGTTGGCTTCAATTGGTGGTTCCGGAATCGAACCATCAACATAGCCCACCTTATCAATCCCCCAAAGGTGAGCTTCCATCATCTTCTTCCAAGTTCGATAATTGGTGTCATTAAGCTTGACACCACCATAGCTGCCAGTTGAATCATCTTTAACAGAGACAGAGATTTTGTTGGAGTCATAAGAGCTCTCACCACTATCAACTTTTGTGAGTACAGGTGAGATTTCGGAATCCTTAGTCATGGTAAATATGCAGCGGAAAGATTAAATAACAAAGATCAAGGGCAACAATGATGCAAGGATCAAAGGACAAGGAACAAAAGGACAAAGGGTGAAGAATCAAAGAACAAAGAGTCAGAGTCCAAGATCGGATCTCTGCTCTGATACCAAGTCAAAATAATGAATACAAGAGACAATTGTGGCTGAATAAAATTGATATTATTTCACCTCACAAAGGAGGAATTATATACAAATTACAACCGAGCCAAATTAGGCAAGTATATTTTCCTAAGGTAAGTGATAATCCTAATAATAACAGTAATTACAAAATATTACAGAATATATATAAAAGGAAAGTATGACTCACACCAACAATCAATTGCTACATGTTACCAAAAACTTGATGCGATAATATTCATCAGCTATGCGCACACTTCTTTTGGGGTGATGAAAATAACAAGAAAAGGATTCATTGGCGCAGTTGAGAGAAAGGATGTGCCTCACAAAGCATGAAGGAGGTTTGGAAGATTGGCTGCAGGTATTCAATGGAAGATTGGTGCAGGTGATCAAATTTGAATTTGGGAGGATTCATGGATTCCTCACTGTCCAAAATACTTGTTACATAAGCCCTCTAATTGTTCTGTTTAAGTTGTCAAAGAGTTGATTGACAAAGCAGTGGAATCAGACACTTATTTCATCACTATTTTCCAATGAAGTAGCTTCAAATATCCTCTCTATCCATCTCAGTCAGCATACGGTACAAGATATTGGATTGCTAGAAGCATAGTCATCCCAAATGCTCTAGCATCTTCTTCTGAAAGCAATGTGTTTTTACCTCTCAGGAAACGATTGTAGAATGCAAATTAAAGTTCCTGGAAAAGTTCCAATTTGTGCCTGGCATGCATGTAACAATTGCTGCCTACTAGAATGCATGTAAAGGTTACTCAGGCCCTATACAGTGCCCCTCATGTCCTTACCCTCAAGAATCAATTGAGCATGTCTTATGTGATTACCCTATCAGCAAAACAATTCTGTCAAGGAGACACATAGGTATTCCTTTGAATTTCTCTCCCCAGCTTTTATTTTCAAGGAATGGATGATGGAGCAAGCAAGCACCCTCTCTCCTGATAAGTTCAATGCTTTGCGTATGCTAATTTAGGGCATTTGGAGGAACTGAAACTCCACATTATGGTCTCAGAAGAGTAAAAGTGCTTGTGATATTGTGTGCAATGTTACGGCGTGGTATCATGAGTTCACTGCTGCCACTAAATCAAAAGCTGCTCCTGCTTGACCTAAGTGGACACCTCCTGAGGTTGGACTTAGACAAGTTGAATTTTTCATGATTCACAGGGTCATGCTATAGCTGCCTTTGCGCATCACCTCCCTCATGTTACCAGCGCCAAACAGATAGAGCTAGAAGCAATTCGGTCTGCTTTAGTTTGGATTATGCAGCATAACTTTTTACTCATTGCTGCATCGAGACTGATTGTCAGGTTGCTGTGTCTGAATTGCAAACTGAAGACTATCTCAACATGGAATTTGCAAACCTGATTGATGATAATCACAGATTGCAAATACAACTTGCTTCTGTTGCTGTTAGCTTTGTTCCTAGAAGTCTAGAACTGCAAATGTAGTTGCGCACAGGTTAGCTAGTTTTGATTTTGAGTCCATTGCACACAAGGAATGACTTTCATGCATTCCCTTTATGCTTAGAGATGTCCTAAGCTTTGATTGTAATCGAATTATATCTCAATAAATTTAGAGCTGCTGCTCTTTTGTCCTCTCAAAACAAAAAAAGAATGTTGAAAAGCAACTCGACTTGCTTATGGAATTGGTTACAGATTAGATTTCTGAAAAGAAACTTACTGTAGGGGATTCACTTTTTTCTTCTTAAAAAAAAAGAAAAAGAAGAAAGAGTGGAGATCATTTGCTTTACATATTCATTAAGGAAGAATCATTTTGCAATACGTTACCTTGAAGAATTGGCAAACTGTGCTGGAGAATGAGTCTTTAGTTTACTGTTAAATAGTGTAGGATTTCCGTCCTTCATTGAGCTCCTAGTAACATGTTTTGTTTAATTTTTTTCTTTCTCCTTCTGTGAAAACGAGTTCGTAAATTTATTCACATGCATGTATCACACATTTATCTTCATGACATTTTCCTACGTTTCTCTTCATGCCACTTTATCTTCATTTCATGTTCCTACTATGTAGGAGGAGCGCAACCAAGATTTCTCTGATAAATTTGGTAGTGTGTCCTTCACTTGCATGAAAGTTGATGTTGCAGGGTTGCATGAAAGTTGATGATTCTTTAGTATACGATAGCCGACGAAATTTGAAAAGTTTAGCCGATAAAATTAGGGTATTTCGCTAGCTAAACTACCTTTTAGTTACAAAATTGCACTACGGATATTTCGGTGTCCGATTGACTATTGTAATACCAATCTAGAAGCAGAATGGCCATGCGAGTAAAACTCATAACTATGTCATGACATATGGGCTTTTTTGGCCATCCGAGTTTGTTTAAGGCTTCAAAATGCAGTTTTTCTAAACACGTAACACACGAAAATATCTATATCTACATCTATATGAGGTATTTTGGTCGAATATTCAACACAACAAACTCTCACCATGATGAGACGCAACTGCCCATCTAAAAATTTTGAGACATTTACCCTCGATGATAGGGCTCCCATAGGGATAAATAATGGTAAATAGTTGTGATTTTGATGATCAAACTTCACAACCAAAAATCCGACAATCTGATATGATTATTATGTCGAAATATGTCTATGGTAAAAAATTCAACTTGATCTGATAAATTTAAGGGCTTGATCCGAACGGTCAATCTTGTAAGTCAAACTCCTAAACACACGGAAACGGTCATTTGACCATCTAAATTTCAAATCGATGAGACGCAACCAGTGGTATAAAAATTTTATTTTATTCATTATAGCATAGCCGACAAAATATTAGGGTATTTATCGGCCAAGGTTTAGGGTTTAGGGTTTTAGCCGACAAAATTTATTAAAATTCGTCGGCTAAAGTTAAATAAATATATAAAATATAAGTTTAAAATATAAGGCACTTCTCCTCATCCTCCTCCTCCTCTTCATCTCTCTTGCTCCTCCTCCTCTTTCTCCTCTGACGGCAACTCCTCATCCTCCTGTCCTTTCCTCTACTCTCTTTCTCCTCCTCCTCTCCTTCTCCCTCTCCCTCTCTTAGCCTTCTCCTTCTCTCCTCTTCTCCTTCTCCTTCTCCCTTTCCCTCTCCTAGTCTTCTCCTTCTTCTCTTTCTCCGGCCTCCTCCTCCTCCACCGCAACTACTCCTCCTTCTCCTCCACCGCAACTCATCCTCCTCCAAACACCACATCCGAACAGTGGTGTGGTGGCAGAAAAACGAAAAAGAATAAAACATTTATCAAAAATACAAGAAATAAAAAAATAAAATAAATAACTATAGCCGACGAAATTTAATAAAATTTCTCGTCTAAAGTTAAATAAATAAATAAATAAATAACTATAGCCGATAAAATTTTTAATAAAATTCGTCGGTTAAAGTTAAATAAATAAATAAAAATAAATAACTATATTTCGTCAGTTAAAAATAAATAAATAAAATAAATAACTATAGGCGACAAAATTTCATTGCCTAAGGTCCAAAAATTAGTCGTCTAATGTTCGGACTTTAAGCGACGAAAAATTTATTCGTTGGCTAAATAAATGACTTTAGCCGACGATGAACGGTAATTTCGTCGGCTAAGGTCTTAGCCGGTGATTTTTTCCCGACGATTTCTTAGCTGACAAAATTTTTTAAAAGGCCGACGAAAAAATTTCTTCAGCTAAAGTATTTGTCCTGGTAGTGCACACAGGTATTGATTTTGATTGCTTCAATCAAGGTTTGGTTAACTAAAAACGATATTCATGAGATACCATTTCATTAACGAGATTATTGAAGATAGTGACAACTTCTGTAATTCTAGAAATAAAAAATAGGTTTTATTATTTATTCTAAATAATAAGTTTATTTTGTTTAGATAAATCTAATTAATAAGTTTGAATGTATTTTAAAACAAACTTAAAGGTAGATGTAATCTAAAATTGATTTACTAAATTGGGTATAACGTCTAATAGCCCTTTAACTTATCCGAGAGAATTGTCCAGGTTCATCTTTTGTCATAGCATGATTTGTTGCCAGTGGCGTAGGCAGACATCTCACTTAGAATGATCAAATTTGATTAACGAAAAATTTAAATGATATTCCGTTACTCTCTAGCAACAACACGATTTTGCTTAAAAAGTGGCACAAACTTAATTTCAACAATGTTTTTTTATACAAATTCAAAATGAAAACGCGCTCTCGAACAAACCATTAATTCATCTCCAATAAACTTCAAATTTTCAAAATTTCAATATGCTATTTTTGAGACATAATGTACGTCAATGTATGGTAAACATTAATATGTTGTTTCCATTTAGATTATTTATAATAAAAATAAAATCATAAATGAAATTTAAAGCATTAAATTACATATTAGTAGGGATCAATATGGTAAGAAACTCTTGACACGGTTTGTATTAATTGGATTAAGTATTTAAAATAATATTATAAATTTTTATTTCATTTCATTATTATTGAAGAATATTAAAGACTTATCAAAGTTTTTTTAGAAGAGAAAAGTCAATTTATGTTTCATTTTCTTTAATATTCGATACAAATTAAGTGTAATTACTTTTTCTTAAAATTAAGAGGGAACAATTGACCCTCTTACTCCTTCCCTAACTACGCCTTTGTTTGTTGCCAAACTAATATCACTAACTTTGCAAGTAGTTTCATTCTATTTCTTCTTCCTCAATATAACCTTAAAAGGAATTGACTAGTAATCATCATGATATATGCATTTCGTACGCCTTCTTCATCTAAATACACGGATGTGAATCCAACCAAAATGTATCTGACTGCTTTAAAGCTCAGGTTCATTTGCACAAAAATTCCTTTGCTGGCTCTCATATAAGTTATCCAAACAAGAGATAGATATTGGATATCTGGTGATCATGTACTGATGCTAAATGATTAGAGTATTACAAGAAGAAAACGTACGTTGCCATTTTGTGTTAGTAAATGGAACATAAACTTATGTTTTCTCAAATAAAAAGAAAATCTAATCGATGATACAGAAATGATAAAAGACTCGATAACAATAAGAGCATATGCAGCGTTGTCCTCTCATCATAGCAAATGACAACAAAATTGATAATTTGATGGAGAAGACGAATGCAACGACAGAAATGGAAGCAAAAACTGTCATGGGTCTCACAAGCAAACCGACAAAAATCAAAGAGACAAGCAAAATTTGATTGACTGCGTAATTACCACCAAATGGTGGGATTCACACACGTGAGTTCCTTCCAACCTTTTTTTAAAACATGACACGTGTATTACATGCGTCGAATAAAAAAATAGTGACTGACAGTTGTAAACCCATTGGTCATCCACGGGTTTCCACGTGTCGCCCTGTATGGTGCAACGGCTCACAGCCGAATGATCAAATTTTTTTTCTAATGGCCCTTTCCTACCAACGGCTCCAACAATTTTTTCTCTATAAATACCTAATTTTTCTTTTAGATTTTGCACCACTTCTCTTCTCATCTCATTTCCTTTCTTCCATCTTTCCTCCAACAAATAGGTTTTACAAATAAGTGAGTATAGAGTGGGTGATATAGCTTGTTTATGGTGAATTTTAGATCATAGAATTTGAAGATCATGTTACGTGTCAAATTGTCATTCGTCGAAAATCCTATCGAAAATCCAATAACATTATTTGATAGACAAACTCTCACACATATCTTTTTTTGGTTGGTCAAAATCCTATCGAAAATCGAGTGGCATCTATTGGCCGACAACACGTGTCACCTTTTGGTTGGTCAGAAATCATTTTGAAAATCTATAACATTACTTCGGTGATAAGGATATATGGAAATGTCATGTCTTGTCTAGCAATTGGTTGATTATCATATATGAAATATCAAAAAAATAAAATATTTAATCAATGAACAGTAATTGTTAATTAGGTTAAATACTTGTGACACCTCAAACTTTACACCTAAAAACAGTTTTGTCCTCCTATTTTCAAATTAAACAGGTTTACCCTTAAACTCTTAATTCTCGACTGTTTTGTCCATTCCGTTATTTTACTGTCAAAACTTCCGTTAACTTGCTAAAATGACTTAAATTTCCTCAAGTTTAAATCAATTTTTCATTTTCTTCTATTTCTCTCTTTCTCTGCAACTCCTTAACGACCAAAACCACCTCAATCAAATCCGCCGCCGCATCCTCCTCTGACCTCTCCACCACCACCGTGACCACCATCACCACCACCTCCATCTCCGCCTGCCCTCAAACTCTCTATGGCCTTTTCCACCTCAGCTTCTCCCCCACCCTTAATGAGATCGCCGCCCTCTCCGGCTATGACTTCGTCGTCGTCAAAATGGTGCACGACCTTGGCGGCATCTCCGAAGCCCTCTCCTGCCTCTGTGTCCTTGCCGCCACCCAAACCGTCGCCATCTTTGCCTCTCGGAGTCCTCCGTAACCTGGGCCAAGAAAGCCCTAGATCTCGGCCCCAGGGATGTTCCCCAAGGTCGAGTCCGCCAAGAAGGCCAAGAACGCCGTTATCAAGAAAATGAAAAAAATATAAGAGAGAGATATTATTCTGAAAATTTCTGCCTATGTTTTTTCACTTTTCCTCCAGCTTGGTTTTTAATCACAACTATGGGAGAGGGATAAGATCTTGTAGGAGAAGCAAGCTTAGCTTGAGGTAAGCCTGAGCTTACTGAGAGGGAGCAACTAACCTTATCAAGAAGATAAATGACAGGGGAGGTAAATATATGGAACCTTGAGGTCTGTGATGTTCGGAAATGAACAAAGAAAGAGATACTGAGGGTGATTGCGAAACAGAGAGAAAGAGAGAGGTCGACTGGCTTTTGAGAAGCAGAAGATTGGCTTTTGAGAGCACTGAAAGCAATGAATATCTTAAAGCTCAACAGAGAGAAAAGGGAGAGGAAGAAAAATAAAAAGAGAGTTTTAGTGTATTATCTCACTCAAGGCTATATTCATCTTTTTCATTTTGAAATCCTACACACGTGTTCAAACGTTAGCCACGTCAGCAAGTTCACGGCCTCAACTAACGTATTGGACAAAATTGTTGGAAAATAAGAGTTTGAAGATATACATATTTAATTTGAAAATAGGATGACAAAACTGTTTTTAAGTGTAATGTTAATATATGCGGGGAACCAGCTATTCGGGTTATACTTAGTAGAAACGTAGTATTTGATGAAAATTCTATGTTTAACCCTACTGTGAAGTCTACTGTAGTATCAGAAAATTGTAGTGTTGAGAGACAGGTGGAGCAACAAGTCACTGAAGATGAGTTTGAACCGCAACAGGAAGATCAACACTTACATTCAAAAACAGAACCAACGGTAGTTAATCAGCATATTCTGACTCATGAGCGACCTAGGAGAGCAAATTTTGGGAAAGCTCCCACTAGGTATGGGTTTGAGGACATGGTGGCTTATGCACTACAGGTTGCTGAAGAGGTGGATCCTCATGAGCCATCCACCTACAAGGAAGCAATTACAGGAGTCAACTCAATGGCTTGCTGCAATGGGAGATGAGATGGAGTCACTTCAGAGGAATCAGACTTGGGAATTGACCAAACGACCTGGTCAGGGGAGAAAGATCATTACTTGTAAATGGGTTTTCAAGAAGAAAGAAGGGTTGTCATCTGCTGAGGGCATTAAGTATAAAGCTAGAGTAGTTGCAAGAGGGTTCCATCAGAAAGAGGGAATAGACTACAATGAGATTTTCTCGCCTGTGGTCAGACATACCTCTATCAGGGTGTTACTAGCCATAGTAGCACATCAGAATCTGGAGCTTGAACAACTAGATGTGAAGACAGCTTTTCTACATGGAGAGTTGGAAGAAGAGATATACATGACTCAGCCAGATGGTTTCCAAGTTCCTGGAAAAGAAGACTATGTTTGCAAGTTGAAGAAGTCCTTGTATAGACTAAAGCAGTCTCCTAGACAGTGGTACAAGAGGTTTGATAGCTATATGATAGAGATAGGCTACATCAGGAGTCCGTATGACTGTTGTGTTTACTACAACAAGGGGTCACAAATGGGTCTCTCATTTATCTGGTCCTGTATGTAGATGATATGTTGATAGCTGCAGAAAACAAGTCAGATATCCAGAAGTTGAAGGGTCTCCTCAGTGCAGAGTTTGAGATGAAGGATTTGGGAGCAGCTCGGAAGATTTTGGGAATGGAGATTTACAGGGATAGAAGTCAGAAGAAGCTTTTCTTATCACAGAAAGGTTACATCCAGAAAATTCTGTCCAGGTTTGGTATGTCTACATCAAAATCTATAGATACTCCAAGTGCTGCAAATATTCATCTGTCAACTGCGTTTGCACCTAAATCTGCTGAGGAGAAGGAATATATGTCTCGAGTTCCTTATGCAAGTGCAGTAGGAAGCTTGATGTATGCTATGGTTTGCACTAGGCCTGATCTTGCACATGCTGTTAGTGTTGTCAGCAGGTTTATGGGTGATCCCGGAAAGGAGCATTGACAAGCTGTGAAGAGAATTTTCCGGTACCTCAAAGGTACGTCTGATGTTGGTCTCATCTATGGAGGTGATACAAAATGCTTAGTAACAGGCTATTCAGACAGCGATTATGCTGGAGATGTTGACACTAGGAGATCTATGACTGGTTATGTTTTCACTCTTGGTGGCTCTGTTGTTAGTTGGAAAGCTACTCTGCAGCCTACAGTGACTTTGTCTACTACTGAAGCAGAGTATATGGCCTTGACAGCAGCTGCAAAGGAAGGAATATGATTGAAGGGACTGGTAAGTAGTTTTGGTTTGCATCATGATCAGGCTATAGTATATTGTGACAGTTTGAGTGCAATATGTTTAGCAAAGGATCAGGTTCATCATGAGAGGACTAAGCACATTGATGTCAGGTATCATTTTCTGAGAAGTGAGAGCAGAATCAAGGTGAAGAAAGTGGGTACTGCTGATAATCCCGCTGATATGTTCACCAAGCCGGTTCCGCACAGCAAGTTTCAACACTGTTTGGACTTGCTAAATGTTACAAGCTGTTAGTTGCTGTTCGGGGTCAACATCTGGTACATCTGGCACTATTGTGGTGCATCTGGTACATCTATGTAACATCTGAGGCTGAGGAGCCATTTGGTACATCTGACACTATTGTGGTGCATCTGGTACATCTATGTAACATCTGAGGCTGAGGAGCCATCTGGTACATCTGGCACTATTGTGGTGCATCTGGTACATCTGTGTAACATCTGAGGCAGAGGAGTTATTTGTACATCTGGCACTATTATGGTGCATCTGGTACATCAGGTGGAGATTTGTGAGAGGATTCAAGTCAAGGTGGAGATTTGTTAATATATGCCTTGAACCAGCTATTCGGGGATCTCGCTGGGACAGTTTCGCTCGCGGGGACAGTTTCGCTCGCGGGGACAGTCGCTCGCGGGGACAGTTTCGGTCGCGGACGTTTAGTATATAAACGTTCTAAACCTAATTGTATCTAATACTCAGTAGAGTTTAGCGCCGCACTCTGTATTCTGTATTCTGGGTTCATTCTCAAGATCAATAAAACTGTTCTCCTTCTGCTGTGGACGTAGCTAACATATCGTTAGTGAACCACGTAAATCTGTGTTCTTTCTTCCATCCGTTATAACATGTAAAGTTAGAGGTGTCACAGGTATTTAAACCTTGTTAATTTGAAGTAGCTGCATCACTGCATAAAAACCAGCTCAGAAAAGTAATTTACAGTAAATAGTAACGGATGAAGACAATTAAATTAATGATTTGATAGTTTGATATATGCATAGGGGTGCATATGGTCTAATGTATCAAAATTTATCATATCAATTACCATGTAGTAATTTGGTATAACTCTTAAAAAGACAAAATAGAAAAGATAGACTTTGGCTGTGAGTGGGGGAGCTTTCAGCTCTTGTGCTTATAAGCAAAGCCCTTAACAAAATGGAATTCTCTAGCTAGAGAGAGCTAGCGCCTATGAATTTGTTTGTCAAGGGTTGGAATCACCTTCTATAAACAAATTAAAAAACAAAAAAAAACTACATTATCCCTGACCAAAAGGTAACATACACGAGTTTGTACTATATGTCTATATATGAGATAGGAAGTGGAATAGATACATATATATATATATATATATATATATATATATAAAAGACCTCTTTAAACTCTTAAAGTGAGATGATTTTAGTTCTGTAATGTATTTTGACAATTAAAACCACTCATTCCCTAGTTACCAATCCACATATGAATCCTACAAAAATATTAATGAAAATGGAAAACGTTTAATCATTTAATTAGCACAATATTCATTTTAATTTTATTTAACGACCTACAATTGTTTACTTCATTTTGACTGACCAAATGATTATGGAATTAGTTAAAATTTTATAGATATGTTTCTTGCATATAAATCTAGTGGATCAATAGTTGATATCGTTAAATTAAGTCATTTAGGATCTAAAGAGGACCTCCTTATTTTAAGATTTGCACCAATATATCAAACTTGACTAATAGCACCAATATATCTGAGCTATCTATATCCCATTAACAATGCTTAAGTACTGGTTTATTCTAAGGCTCAGAAACGAAAAAGTCACGAGAGATGGAGATTTAGACATAGAAGCTAAGGGATACAATTGATAGTAGAGGACTGTTAGGATCGAAAGTGAGAAGGGCAAGATAGGATCCCAGAAGGTAGGCCTCATGATTTGGCTATTCGGTCTTAATCCGCTCTAAAACTTGTCCTACCCTCTAGGACGAACCCTTATCCGGTTCTCTATTAAGGTGGGCGGTCTTAGCCTTTCTAAAAAAGATAGAGTAATGGTTGAGCAAATAAAACCCTGTCCAATCCTACGACCCTGTCTTATTGAGCACTTTAGGGCCAAATCCGGAAAGCCCGCCCTTTAAGCCTTAATAATTTTTTATTTATTTTTAATGTCTCTTATTTTTTAGATCAATACAACTAATCTTCTTTCTTGTAATTGGTTATGTAACCTTTGTTCTTTGATTTCTTTTTGTTTTGTTAAATAACAATTGAATTTTGATGATTTAGAGTGATAGTTCATGAGATATATTAATATAACCACTTACATTAATATTTATATATAAATACATGTCTTAAGTCAAGTATAATATATATATATGTGTAAATGTTAAGTATGACTAAAAAGTAGAGTGTATTACACATAAGTGATTTAATCATTGAGATAAATTTTGAGAAAATAACTAAAACTAACCTCATTTCGGCCCTATTTAACCATATTTAAAATGTTGGCCTTACCCGGTCCCTTAAGCCCTAACGAAATAAGCTTTCAACACCGGTAAGGATTCATATATTCATACCCTGATCATACTCTATCCAGTCTTAATTTATGTTGACCAAGTCAAATCTCTACCTGACTCTATCTTAAGTCTTAAAATTTAATAGAGCCGATCTTAACCTGGTCCATGATGAGACCTAAAGAAGGGTTCATTTGCAACACGACACGTGTGCCAGCCGTTGATTGGCTGTTGAGTTGAACACAAACCTACAAGAATGAATGGAGCCTTCATTCAACACTTTGTTCATTCTCATCGCTCTATGACTTAAATTATTGCCTGTTTTTTTCCTTGCTTGTATAAATTGAACTCATTTCTCTCTCTCTCTTCGGGATCGAGTAGACCCAGTTCCAGCTCCTTCCTCGTCCTCCTATATTCTTGTTGATTATTACAGCAAGCTCAGAAAAACACAGCACCCCAAGAAGCTAGCTGTTTGAATTGTTCTTATATTTCGGATAGGTAGATATAAAAATATAGAAAGGGGAGTGAGAAGAATTAATGGAGGGTTTCAAGATTAGCAGCAACGGCAGTACTACGACTGCGACTACGAATGGGAAGAAGGATGAGCTTTATCATGTTATTCACAAGGTGCCTTCTGGTGATACTCCGTATGTTAGAGCCAAACATGCTCAGGTAATATTACTATATATTTCAGAAGCACTATTACATCATTGACTTCCCTTTTTGAGCGAGACCCTCTTTTTCAGGTTGCGTCTGGATCAGATTCATTTTAAAAAAATAAGATCCGTGACCTGATTTGTTCAATTTTTTCAGATCAGATTTGTATTTTTAAAAACCTGATACGTTCGAATTAGGATCTGGATATACTAATTTCGATTTCAGATTTTTGTTCGGATCCGTAAAATCTAAAATTTGACATATTTTTCTATGGAAGCAAAAATATATTTTTAAGATTCTAAGTTTTCAAAGCAAAATTAGATTATATGTGGGATGATTAAACTTTAAAATATAACATGGAGTTCTAAATCAAATTAAAACCAAGATGAATAATTTGACAAACATACACTACAAGTCTACAATAGTAAACTCAAGTACGTACTGTATGAATCGACGATTAAGAATGGGATAGTGGCAGGGTTGGAGGAGAGGTACATAATCGAGAGAATTAAGGTCGATTAAGAGAGGTGAATAGTGTGTTTAGGGTTGAAGTCCCAAAGTTTTGTATTTGACTTTTACTTAACCTAATAATCTAACGTTTAAAAAATATATAATTTAAACATACTGTTATTCGGTTTTTTGTATTTTTTTTTTCAGGATTCGATCAAATCATAAACTAAGGGTGGGCATATTCGGATCGGATCTGTTTTTGGTCCAAACCGTATCCAATCCGAATTATTCGGATTTGTAAAACTTCTATCCGGAACCAAATTTTAAAATCGGATCAACCGGAAACCGGATCGGGTTGGATCAGTTTCAGATTTAACCTGAATTTAAAACAATAAGATGAGACATTTTAAAAAAATTATTATTTTGTCTTTTTTCCCTATAAAAATTAAAACGTATATAGTTCTAGGTTTTTCTCTCAATTATTATTTTTTCACGAATTTACAGTCATGCTTAAATTATATGTCAAAGTATATATATATTTTTAATAGTATACTTGTTCAAGAATGTGAGTTCATATGAGTGTGTATATAAATACGTATAATTTGATAAATAAATTTTGTCTTCTTAAGGAGACACATAATAAGAAATATATTGACTAATAATAAAGTAACACGTATTAAAAAAATATAACACCAAATATAAAATATTTGGTTAATTCGGACCAGTTTTTAGGCTAAACCGGAACCAATCCAATTCAAACCGGTTCGGACCGGTTTACGTTATTTTTTGACCCGTTTTAATCGGTTCGGTTATCCGACCTGGTTTTTCGGATAGTTTTTTCGGTTGAAAACCGGATATTTGCCCACCCCTATCATAAACTTTGTTAAACGGATCGGATCCATCACAAGGTGTTTTTTTATAACCAGGGTCCGATCTAATCCGTCTAATTTGGATCATATTGGATTGACTTGGAACCGAACCAAACATGCAGCTCTACTCTTTTCTATAAGTACTGCATGGTTCAATTAGGGGCCTTGCTACTTGTTCATGACGACCTCTCCATTAACGAAACTTGTCTGGTTAGCTTTGGAATGATGAATGAAATTAGGATTTTCGAGAGTGTGATTGGAAAAGGGTGTTATATATTAGACATTTCATTTTTATTATAGTTTTCATCATATGTGGTCCATTTTTTATTAACTATATCTCATTAATTCATTGCATCTCTTCCATTTTTGTTTTGGGTGCCTGTTTGGCATTTCTCATCAGCTCATTGCCAGCAAGCAGTCCTAAATGTTTTCATATGGTGAATTAATGTTTGATCAACGTACCAACAAAGTTAATCGTCGTTCACTTGATGCTAGCTAGCTTTAATTCCATGTTATCATCCTTGCCAATTCATCAAAATTGGAAGGATTCATATATCAAGGAAGTTCTGTATATAATATTGTAGGCAGTCATTGCTTCCATACATATGATATTTGAAGCACGATCATATTATTTGACCGATGAACATTAGGAGTTCACTTAGAGGTGATCTTGATCCGTAATCGATCAGGTCACCATTTATATATAAGTTGTAACTCGTATGTATATTCAGTCGTTTTACCACGATGAATTGGTAAGTCAGATTTGAATGTCCTTTCCAGGTGTAAATGAAATCTAAAAATAGGTGATAAATCGATTGAAATATATGTTAAGCATGCCGGCGTTTTAACTATATATATAATATATATTAATTTAGCCAACATAGGTAATTAAAGTAACTATTTTATTTCTGTAAATTAATTTGGGATTTTTTTGGGTTTCATTTTCATGAATGCTTATTTTAGTTGTGTCAATTAATATCAACAATATCCAAGACAAGCGTGAAAAATTAACCTTCTACTGTACGTATTTGAAGTCACTCATTGACTCAATGTGATCAATAATTTCATCACATTTGCTTACTCCTACTAAATGCAGATGAAATTTACATAGTCTGACCTGAACAGAAAGAAGATTTTTACCTTTTTTTTGTTTTTTTGTTTTTTGCTGGTGAATCTGACCTGAAATGTTCACATATGACTGGTGATATATATCTACTTGCTCCAATTTTTGTTTCCCCTTAATTACGGCCTGTCCTCACAATCTAATCCTATGTATCGTATGACAATATTTCAGCTTGTTGAAAAGGATCCAGAGGCTGCAATAGTGTTGTTTTGGAAGGCAATAAATGCAGGAGATAGAGTAGACAGTGCCCTAAAGGATATGGCTGTGGTGATGAAGCAATTAGACAGAACGGAAGAAGCCATTGAAGCTGTCAAGTCCTTCAGAGGCCTTTGCTCTAAACAAGCTCAAGACTCACTTGATAATGTTCTCATCGACTTGTACAAGAAATGTGGGAAGATCGAGGAGCAGATTGACTTGCTCAAGAGGAAGCTGAGATTGATATACCAAGGAGCAGCCTTCAATGGCAGACCGACTAAGACTGCGCGCTCTCATGGCAAGAAGTTCCAAGTCTCTGTTAAGCAAGAAACCTCCAGATTATTGGTACGCACCGATCTCATCCTAATCACTTAGAAATGTGTCTAGTGAGAAGAATTGTTCTTGAATTTAGATACTAACGAAATGTTGCTTGATGCATAAGCAATGTTCAATTTCTTCGTATCTCGTTATCGCTTCGGCCCTAGGGTTTAACTTTTATGTTCGGGTAGTGAAACCCCAATCAATAACCCCTGTGGCCTCTAGCACTTCCAAACCCTTGTAAGAAAGTACTGCACGTTACAATATGTATTGAACAAATTTTGTTGACTCAATTTTCAGGGAAATTTGGGTTGGGCATACATGCAGAAAGGAAACTATATGATGGCAGAGGCAGTGTATCGAAAAGCTCAGATGATCGATCCTGACTCCAGTACGGCATGCAACTTGGGACTCTGCCTGATCAAACAGGGCCGCTATGAAGATGCACAGTTAGTTCTTGAGGATGTATTGCAGAGTCGACTTCCGGGTGCCGATGAGTCTAAGTCGACGAGAAGAGCACATGACCTGCTAATGGAATTGAGGTCCGTACATGATGATGATCTACCTGAACCACTAGACTTATTGGGGCTAGATGATGATTTTGTCAAGGGGCTTGAGCAGTTGATGAATGAATGGGGTCCTTTTAGATCCAAGAGGCTCCCCATCTTCGAAGAAATCTCTCAATTTAGAGATCAAATGGCATGTTAATATTGGTTGTTATTTTAGTTATTTTCAAAAAAAAATTCTATTTGGTGTTTCTCTGGTTGATAAATGGTAATATAGGTGTGGTAAAATGTACTATAAATTTGTCAACTATCATCAAACTGTCCACCATCTTAGTCTACTCACACATGTATCTTCAAATATTTTAACTTTATTATTGATAATAAAATGGACATGTGTTAATAGACCAAAATGGGGAGCACTTTGTTGGGTAAATAAACGTGCACTACCGAAATCAGTAGTTTGGCCGACGGAAAATTTTCGTCGGTCTGTTAGCCAAATTCGTCGGCTAAGATCTTAGAAATTATATATGTCGTCGGCTAAACTTTAAAAATTTCGTCGGCTATAGTTTACAGACTATAGCCGACGAAAAAATTATTTTAGCTGACCAAAAAACATTTCGTCAGTTAAAAATCCACTTTAGCCTACGAAAAATTAACTTAGCCGACAATATTTTGTTTCGTCGGCTAAAGTCTACTTTAGCCGACGAAAAAAAGTCGTCAGCCTGTTATTTTTTTTTCGTCGGCTATAATAGTTATTCTGGTAGTGGTGGTCGGTAAATTTTTAGAGCATCACAAACCCACAAAATAATCCTGAAGAATAATCTTAGCTATCTTGTTGTCAGATGCATAAGATGGGTTGAAACCATAATTGGTAAAATATGGTACGTGAATTATACATTACAAATTCATACTTGTATAATTCAGAAATTATAAATGAAAAATACGTTTAAAAATTCTGTCAAAAAATACAGATACGACAAATTTAAAAATACAATACTAATTCTAGATGTAATGAAAAATACGAACGGAAAAATAAGGATACATATTTGTCATTTCTAGTAGTTATATGTATTTTTATGACATTTAAAATATAAATAGTCATGGTTTTATATACAAAATAACAATACATGTTAAATATTTAATAAATAAGAAATGTAAATAGTACTATAATAATAAAAGATTCAAAATTTATTTTTTAATTGACTTCATAGTTGAACAAAAATACATTTGACCAAAAAACAAATTGAACAAAAAATATTTGTTTAATTTTGGCATTTTTTTGTTTTAAAATACGAGAAAAATACCTATACTCGAATAATTCGGCTAGTTTTAAAAATACACGAATTTTTCCGTATCTTTGAAACAATTTAAAAAATGAGTGTATAATTCAGAAATAATATGTATACGTGTATAATTCTCGAATTAACTAACTAGGGTCGAAACAATGTTCCACATACTAAAAGCTACACCATTACATTCTAACATCATCGCACCTTGAGATGAAGAGTTGCCTCATATTCTACTGGAATATGACTCCCAACTAATCATCAACCGTGTCTAGAGGACAAAGGACATTTTCTAAATATTAAAAAATCACCATCCACATTGTTTACACAAAAAATTACACTATAGATAAAACCGTAAATATCTTGGCTCGAAACTCCTTTTTTTGTCCATCAGTGCATGGAATCCAACAAATGCATGACAAGTTTCGTAGAATTTGAATAATTACAAAGTCTTCTCATTTATACAATTAAACACCTAAGGATGCATGTGTCTATTAAGTGAGGTTGTTTACTCAATTAAGGAGTCTTTCTCCTTGGGTTGTGATTGGCTCCGCGGGGTACAGTTCACTGACCTTATCTGGCTGGAAAAATTATATTAAGAGACAAATACACTATTTGCCTACATTATCCAATGTTGAAGACTTCTACAAGTCTCTGACTTAATTCCGGCCAATACCTGTTGCCTAAAATAAGTCTTCATACGTGACTGGAACTTGTGTCACCCAGTTACATAATTGCCAAATAAGAAGAAACTTGTGTAACTCAACCGACTATGCAGCAAAGACCGTATCCTTATCTACTATGCGAACCACTATAAAAGAAAGGTTCGAGGATCAGTCTACACACACAATTTTGACAGACACACACACAATCATTCAACAACAAAAATACAATATAATACAATACAAACCTCGACCTAGTCGAACTCGGTGCTAAAGTCTTAGCACTTTTTCCTTACAAGCTCCCCGGAGTGACGTCTTCGTCTGCTTTCCTTTGGTTGCTCTACTCGTCTCTACACAAGTATCGATATTGATAGCGAAGAAACTACTGTAAAATTTTCCTTCTGAGGTGACACCGGTGACCTGTATTCTTTTGATTCAAAGAATAGGTGGCATGCAACCCTTCCTTACTCAGACTTCTACATTTCACACCCGCACTTTCTTTTTATCTCAGTGTAATTTACTTTCTGCACTTTAATTTATGTATTTGTATAATCTTCCTCTTACCACGAAGCGTGAGCCAAAACAATAAATTACACATAACAATCAGTTTTTCAAATACTTTACAAACAAAGCTGGCTTAATATAAAAATGATCAGTAGTACTTAACAATGAACTTTAATGGATATATATATACATATATATATATATATATATATATATATATATATATAATTTGGTACAATGATTTAATCTAATTCGGTACCTTATTGATTATCAATTTGGATGAAACTTTGTAAGAATGATCTATAAATTAGTATCAATTAACTGAACAATTGAGATGTGCAAATATGACGGAAAAGTGAGGCAAATAAGGAACTTCACACTTTAATTTTAGTGTAAAGCTTCGCTCTGAATATGAGCCATGTGTGTGTATACAATTCCTCTCTGGAAGGGTTGTCCGGCACC
The DNA here is from genome assembly GCA_951800085.1 of Comarum palustre. NCBI lineage: Eukaryota > Viridiplantae > Streptophyta > Magnoliopsida > Rosales > Rosaceae > Comarum > Comarum palustre. The sequence continues at coordinate 14,972,009 of OX637579.1, read as the reverse complement.
GTTTTGAAATTAAGTGTTGTTCTCCTCATTTCGCTCTCTTTTAGGTCACATTTTCACATCTGCAACATTCAGTGTCTAGAACATAATGTGTAGATCAGTTCTGCAAAGTTATATATATTAGTATTAATTATGCCAATTTGGCTTATGAAACTGCAGTTGTTTAATTATTTTTGATGCCCTTCTCTAAAATTAAACCAAACAAAACAGACAACAAGAAAAAAGGATAAAAAAGTAAATAGCAAATCAAGAAATCTCTATTAATAAAGGCAGATTAGATTTTCGAAAAAGAAAACCGTAGTCGCCCACGATCTCCAAACTTCAAAAAACCGCCGGACTTTAGAACTACCAGGATCGGAGCACAAATGGATACATTAAACATCCCACTTCATAGAAACGATGAAGAGAAGAGCAAAATCAAAACCAAGTAGGACAAAATTGCAAACACATCAGCCCCAGTATGAACTGAACTTGGGTGGGCTATCATCGTTTCTGATATGTTTCTCTTCTTCTTTTCTTTTTCAGGAGTAGGAAGCTGCCTTTGATTTGGGTGATTGATCTTAATCGGGATTGCAAACGCGTCGGTCGAGTATGAACTTCACTTGGGTGATTGTTCGTTGGGTAATTGATTTATGATATATTTCTTTTTCAGAAGTATGAAGGTGACTGATGTGATTGATCATTCGATCTTTTCAGTTGTCTTGAGGAGATTACTAATTTCTTCAAGTACAGGCAATTAAGTCAACTACCAAGGTTATACTTTTGTGTTTGATCACTTTAATGATGCCTATATTCTCCTCTCTTAGTATGTCTGTCCAAGCTAGATAAGCAACGTATTTTAAATTTGGATCTCTAATCGTGGGTTTATGAGTGGATGAATAATGGGTTTAATGCAAAACATGTTTCATGTCATCAATATAATCTCTCCTCATAGATATGTGTGTATATATATATATATATATTTGAGTTTGAATTTTCGTGATGGAGAGACTACTAAAATACCCATGAAAAATCATGAACTAGCAACGGTGGTAACAGAGCTAACGGTAAAGTGCATCAAAACTGGGTCGAGGGAGAAAGTTAATGCACCAATCTGATATTTCAAAAAGTTAGTGCATCAAAGTTTATAAGGATTGAAAGTTGGTGCGCGCTCCAGACGAATTTCTCTAACTGAAAGGAAACTGCTGATTTGGTGTCAGATATTGACTGCATTCATATGTAAAGTGTAGTGTATGCTGGGGAGATTTTGTGTCAATCATATGTAAATGATATGTGCAAGCTGCATATCGTGTCAAAGGCTGTTTACTATCACACACTCTTGCCAGAAGTTGTCATTATGGTGTGGGTTTAGAGCGCATAGATCTGATTGTTGAAAGCTATTGTAAGCAAGAGGAAACCAAACTTGTATTTCACAAAACAAAACACCGGGATGCAATTCAATGGCTACAGACGTGATCCTTTATATCTCTAAGACTAATGTTCTTTGTGAAAGTACGCTTATACCCCCTCAAGCTGATGGGAGGAAATCTAACGTCAGATTGCAAAAAATTTGAAGTTAGAAATAGGCAGCTGAGATTCTGTGAATGCTTGTTTCAACCGGGAGGAATGAGAGGTAGTGATGAGCATGACCTTATAGGTTGAAAAGCTCTTCTACAATGCATCATATTTCTGACTTTCTTGAGCTCCATTGCTTGAGACACTAGATTGCTAGTTCTAGTCAACTCCATTGGTCTCATACTTTCAGTTTCAGATAGTGAAGTGAGGTGTTTCAATTGATCATTACTGGGATCAAAATGAGAACCAGCATTTTCACCATCACCTTTGTTATTGCTTCGAGTTATATCAATAGGTACTTTTGCCGAAGCTGATGTAGACTCCATTTCCCAAATTACAGCTGGTTGAACAACAGGTGAAACAGGAAAAGTTGAGGAGAATACCGAAGAAGCAACTCTTCCAATATCAGGTATCATTTTCCTTTCTTCTGTTCCAAGAGAGTGAAAAGTATTATCAAGTACAACAATATTTTGTGTTCCAATTGCACCTCTGGGAAGCATATTGTTGCCATTGTTAATGCTGGAACCATCGTGTTGAGCATGAGGCACAATTCCAACTTTTGTGAAGGCATCAAATCGTTGTAGTTCGCTATTTTGCTGGTAATCTCCATATTGCTGCTGATAGAAGACACCACCGTTTTTCTGCAATGATAAGGTATCCGCTCCTCCATTGTTATTGTTTTTAAAGTTGAGAACCCTGTGAGATCGAGGACCACTAAATTCCTTGAGGGAGTAGTCTGACTGTATATTTGAGAAGTCCTCTGAAGCTGTTGAGTTCCAATGTGATTGTTGAGACCAAAGTTACTACATAAGCCTCCATTTTGAGCCACAAATCCATATTGGGGAGTAAGTGATCCATCGAAAATCTGAGGACACTCAGGGTACTCGAAATTGTGAACCATAGAGTTGGTTGGAAATGTTGACCGATTTGTATTTATAGCAGGTGTGGCACCTTATGCCATCATTTCAGTCTTGAACCTCTCACAAACAGACTTCACAGTTTGTTCAATCTCATCTTCAGCAATTAACAAAATTGATCTCAATTCACTCATTAAGACAGAGGAGCTTAGCACCTTCATCCTTATTATAGCCTTCATGACAGCAAATTCTGAAGGCAGACCATTAACTACTGAGATTATTATCTCTTCATCATCCATAGAAACTCCTAAAATATCAAGCTCATCACAAATTGACTTGACTCGCATCAAGTACTTGTCAATAGAGTCTGAGCCCTTTTGGATGTTGTACAATGAGGTCTTGAGCTTCATTATGTTATACCGTGAAGTATCGACATATTTCTCCTTAAGTCGACACCAAATTTCCTTCGAATACTTACTTCCAGCAATATAGGAGAGAGCATCATTGGACAAAGTAGCAGCAAGCAAAGACATCACAACTGAATCATTTTGCACCCAGTTCATGTACTCAATTGCTATATCAGATGAAACCCCATTTTCTGCTGTAGTCGTGTTCTTGAGGACAAGGAAATGATCCATCGATGTATCTCAGAAGGCCGCAACCCTTTATAGTGTTTCTACCAAAAACTTCCATGTGACATAGTTAGAGTTGTCTAAACGAACAGCGATGAGATTGCAGACATTGGACAATAGACAATTGCTTAACTCGAATCTATTAGCCATGATGGCAGGCAACCAGACGCATCTACTAAATTAGGTACCATTAGAATTCAACTTTCTCCACTATAGTGCTCCAATGAGTATCTGATGAACACAACCAAGCTATAACAGAATTTCCAACTTATGCATTGTCGGTTCTAAATAAAACCAGATGCATTTCAATGATTCCACAATACCTAGTAAATGATCAAAACCGGAGCTTCGATGTGAAGCGACGCTGAAAAAAAAACTACCGGGAAACAGATTAGTCCTCCTAGGCCGAAAACCTGGCTCTGATACCATGAAAGCTACTGTAAACAAGAGGAAACCAAACTTGTATTTCACAAAACAAAACACCGGGATGCAATTCAATGGCTACACTTGATCCTTTATATCTCTATAACTAATGTTCTTTGTGAAAGTACGCTTATACCCTTGACAATTGTGATAGATTATTAAAGATGTGGATTGTAGTTGCTTCTTGTTCCCACGGTCAGGAGCTTACGACCACTAATTATCATTTTGAAGACATTGATTGAGATGTAACAATAGAGCAGCGAGGATAGTGGTTATTGACTAATCTAATTTCTGAAGTACTAATATGATGTATGATTTTGAACCTTACTTTTATGAAGGGCAAATTTTGAAGAAAAGGACTACCTAAAGTTACCAATTATAGACAGTTTCGGGTTATTTGCCACAAGATTAAAACAAGAACACAATGCCATGTTGGGTAGTATAAGAAAATTGATCATTCGCTACCAGAAAAAAAGACTTTAGCCGATGAAATAAAAAAAACTGGTTGAAGAAATTTTTTTTCATCGGCTAAAGTGGACTTTAGCGGACGAAAAAAAAATTGTCGCCTAAACTAATTTTTTCATCGGCTATAGTCTATGAACTTTAGCCGACGAAATTTGAAAAGTATAGCTGACGAAAATAATGTATTTGTCGGCTAAAGTATCTTTTACTTACAAAATTACACTACAGATATTTCAGTATCCGATTGACTATTGTGATACAAATCTAGAAGTGGAACAGGCGTACGAGTCAAACTCATGGTCAAAGCCATGATATATAGGTTTTTTGGTCATCCAAGTTTGTTTAAGGCTTCAAAATGAAGTTTTTCTAACCACTTAACACACGAAAATGCTTATATCTGCATCTATATGAGGTATTTTGCTCGAACATTCAACACAACAAACTGTCATTATGATGAGACGCAACTGCTCATCTAAAAATTTTGAGACATTTACCCCTTGATGATAGGCCTCTCCATAGGGATAAATAATGGTAAGTAGTAGGCATGTCATGATTCCGGTCATCAAAATTCATAAACAAAAATACGACCGTCAGATGTCATCAATATGTTGAAATATATCTATGGTAAAAAATTCAACTTGATCCAATAAATTTAAGGGCTTCATCCGGATAGTCAATCTCGTAAGTCAAACCCATAAATTATATTGACCTCAATTATCGGCACCGAGACTTTACCGGAATTAAGTTTTCAATTGTAGACGTATTTCACCATTCTAGTCATATCTTATTTCACAACTTTTTGCGTTTGAAGTTTCTACGTAGAGTTTGTTTTTGAAATGAAACATTTACTTAAAACTTGGTAAACAAGTTATACAACATTAGTATGCATGTTGTGATTCCGTCTCATATGATCATTATGTCGAAATACGTCTATAGGAAAAAATTTAACTTGATCCGACAACATTAAAGGCTCGATCCTTACGGTCAATCCTGTAAGTCAAACCCATTAACGCACAGAAACAGTCATTAGACCGTTTAAATTACGTAGTTTGTTTGGACCTTCAACTGAAAATAGTTTCAAATCGATGAGACACAACCAGTGGTAAAAATTTTATGATAAATTACCACAGTAGATAGAGCTATTTCTAGAGAGAAAGCATGGAAAATTGCGTTGAGCGCAACTATCGGCATCGAAACTTTACCGGAATTACGTAATTTTCAAACGTAGACGTATTTCACCATTCCGTTCATAGCTTATTTCACAACTTTTTTTCGTTTGAAGCTTCTACGTATAGGGTTTAGGGTTTTAGCCGACGAAATTAGGGTAATTCGTCGGCCAAAGTTAAATAAATAAAATAAATAACTATAGCCGACGAAATTAGGGTAATTCGTTGGCTAAAGTTAAATAAACAAATAAAATAAATAACTATAACAGACAAAATTTATTAAAATTTGTCGGCTAAAGTCAATTCAAAATTCAAAATTTTCGGCGAGAATTTTGAAAATTTTAAACTTTTTTCGACTAAAATTTTGAACTTTAGTCTACGAAATTAGGGTATTTCGTCGGCTAAAGTTCAAAAATTTTAAAATCCCCGCCGAAAAATTTAAATTTTTTCTATATCTTTCATTTTTCTCCTCCACCTCCTCTTCATCTCTCTTCCTCCTCCTCTGGCAGCAGCAACTCCTCCTCATCTCTTCCTCCTCTTTCTCCTTCTCCGCCTCTCCTTCTCCCTTAATTTCCCTCTCCTAGCCTTCTCCCTTAATTTCCCTCTCCAAGCATTCTCCTCCTCTCATTGCTTCTCGGCCTCCTCCTTCTCCTCTCATTCTTCTTCTCCTCCTCCACCATCGGCAGAAAAATGAAAAAAAAAATTAATCAAAAATACAAGAAATAAAAAAATAAATAAATCACTATAGTCGACGAATTTTAATAAAATTCATCGGCTGATGAAGTTAAATAAAAAAGAAAAAAATAATAAAAAAATAACTAACTATAGCCAATGAAATTTAATAAAATTCGTCTGCTAAAGTTAAATAAATAAATTACAATAGCTGACAAAATTTAATAAAATTTCGTCGGCTAAATAAATGACTTTATCCGAAGTTGAACAGTAATTTCGTCGGCTAAAATCTTGGCCGACGGCTTTTTCCCGACGACTTCTTAGCCAACGAAAAAATTTATCGGCTAAAGTAGTTGTTATGATAGTGATTGTAAATGCATGGTTAGCTAATAGGAACTCTTTATTGTTTTGCTTACCTGAATGTTTGATTTATTGCTCACAAAAGAGTGAAAGACATGCGCATTATACATATATAAGATTGTATCATATCACAAATTGATTAACAAGTGCCATCACACAAAACAATCAATGATTTAAAAGGCAGAAGTGGAAAATAATGTACGAACATTATAGTATAAGGTACCCTTTCATGTAATCTCTTATATTTGAGCATATACATGGGAAATAATATAGTTGAACTTAATTTGTGGAAAGTTTTCTAGCTGTAGAGCTGAAGAGCTTCATGTTTGTTCAATCCCTCCACCAAATATGGTTCTTCTATGCCATGTTTTACAAGCAAAGCTCGATCCATAGATGTAATGATGATTCTGCTACCATTCCCATACCAATCCTTCTCACCGCCCAAGATTTCTATTTGATCAGACTGGTCAACATCATCGAGAATCCGAAGAGCCTTTTTATTACGCACACAATTCTTTGTCATGTTCTTTCCCTCATAAACATCTGAAACTGGTATGGATCTTCCATTATTTAGTTGTTTCAGAAGCTGAGCTTGAAGATAAACTAAACTTTTACTTTTGGAAACCTTCCTGATATCTCTAAGAAAGCTGCTTACTTCAAAATGATCAGAAAATTTATTATAGACCAAATCAGCAGTGGTTTTAATGCCCAACTCATCCTTCCCCCATATTCCTATGATCCGAATATCATTTGCGTCTGGATTCATAAGTAGATCTATTTTTCTTTGTTTACCATCAAGTCCAAGAGATTTCTGTGTAGAGGAACCTGACCCTTTAAATGTGCTATGAATTTTCCCCCACACTACATCAACAATTTCTTTGATAAGCGCAGTCTCAGATCTACAAGAAAAAGAAAAGAAAATAAACTGATCATGAATTCTGAGAGCATCTCTAACAGCTTATGTAAACATAGAATAATCTTTATTTTAGAGGAAAACATCATTTTTAGCTCCAATAGCTCATGTAAAAGATCCTCTATAATACAAAAAGTTAGAAGAGAGAGAAACATATCCTCTAAATCTATAGAATTTTTATAAATTTGTATTTACATGTAAACTTTATTACTTACATTTTCTAAGTCATTTTCTTTTCTAAAGAAGGAACAAAACGTCATAAAATTAAAACAATTAACGAGATAATTATGGTTTGATTTGAATCAATTTATATATTTCTATAAATTTATTAAATTATAAATGAAACATTTAATTTTGTATATAAAATAGAAGAGCTGTTGGAGTTTAGCACTTTAGCTCATTTATTTATAGAGATTTTGTGATTTTCTCTTTTATAATAAAAAATTAATACAAGAGATGTTGGAGATGTTCTGATAATGTTAGTTTTTTTTGTTTCTCTCTTTTTCTTTTTTCTTGCTTGCCCCTATATTGATCTAGCCAAAAGTATAAATTGACTGAGTCGATCAAGAACTTATATGTGGCTAATAAAAATAGAACGAAATACAAATTTATGCATTGATAAGATGTTTGAAGTTGTATGTGAGTAGTCATATGGTACTGATGTATGTGAGTAGTCATATGGTACTCAAGTATTGAATGTTTACGGTCGTTATTGGGTATAAGCCTAACGGATTTGTTCTATTTCCTTTAAAAAATAATTAATTACAAAACACCCTAATTATGATCTTATTTTCATTTTCATACCCTAGCTCTCATTCTGTTAGCATTTTGATATCTTGACCACTAATACCGTTAAAATTTAAGGACATTTTTGTTATTTCATCAAATTTATCTTTTTTTACATTTAATTTAACAAAATAATTTATTTTTTGAGGTTATCAAATACAAATAGAACAATTTAATAGCAAAAATTTTCAAAAAAATCCAAAATTAAATATTTATTTTTGCAACAATAATGATAAAAGTTTGTAGAACTCCAGTATATATGTATATATATTTTTGGAGTTACATGTTAAGAAAAATAAAAAATTTAATAATACAACTGAGTTTATTAATTATAATTAGATAAATTACAAGCCAATAAGTATAACCAATCACAATCAAAGATTAAAATATCAACGATCATGAAAATATAGGTGGTTTTAAAAAAAATCTCAATGGATATATCTAGAAAAAATCGAATATCCATGAAAATTTTATCAAATTTTATATAAAATTGGTATATTTGACCAAAAATAGATTAAATATAAAACATTGGATATATCTGAAAATTATACGTTAAGATTGTTGTTAAAATTAAAAAATTTTCATTGCAATTATTCAAACGTACTCGAGAACACTATTTATTCATCTAAATCAATGGATTAATGTGATCATGGACTAAAATATTCTTGATATTTTCTCGAACTTTCAGCTTTTTATAAGCATCAATATTAATTTTCATATATACATACAGGAGCTATATATAATTTTTATCACTATTGTTGCAAAAATAAATATTTAATTTTGGATTTTTTCTTTATTTTTGAATATTTTGCTAAAGTAATTAAATTGTTCTATTTGTATTTGATAACCTCAAAAAATAAATTATTTTATTAAAGTAAATGTAAAAAATGATACATTTGATGAAATTTCTAAGATGCCTTTAAATTTTAGGGAGAATGACTATTTGCACAAAATATAAAAAGTCAAACCCCAAACCAATGGAATCAAAAGTCAAATGCACATTCTAATACAAAGTGTACTTACTAATGCCCAAATACATAAATTTTTATTAAAGGAGAAATTTGTCTGGATGGTGCATCAACTTTCAACCTTTATAAATTTTGGTGAATCAACTTTTTGAAATATCAGATTGGTGTATCAATTTTCTCTCCCGACCCAACTTTGATGCACTTTACCGTTAGCTTCGTTACAACCGTTATTCAAAATTAAAAAAATGAAGAGGTATTTTGGTAAATTCATTTATTTACCACATTTTTTTAAAGAACAAGAAGACAAGGGATAGAAGATGAGAGTTTAGAACTTTAGAACTAAAAAATGAGAGATATAAGGGAAGAGAAAGAGTTTTATTTAAAGAAAAAAAAACTGATTTTTTTTATAAAATATTTGGTTTGAACTTTCAGAAATTTTCATGATGGAGAGACTAAAATACCCATGAAAGATCACAAGCTAGCAACGGTGGTAACAGAGCTAAATGAAAAATGCATCAAAGTTGTGTCAGGAGAGAAAGTTGATGCACCAATCTGATATTTCAAAAAGTTGGTGCACCAAAGTTTATAAAGGCTGAAAGTTGATGCATCATCCAGACGAATTTCTTAAATAAATTTACCAAAATACCCCTCATATTTTAATTTTGTATAACGGTTGTAACGGAGCTAACGGTAAAGTCCATCAAAGTTGAGTCGGGAAAGAAAGTTGATGCACTAATCTGATATTTCAAAAAAATTATGCACTAAAGTTTATAAAGGCTGAAAATTGATGCATCAGTGGCGAAGACAGGATGAGAGCAGATCGAGAGAGTGAGAGCAGATCGAGAGAAGGAGAGAGTGGAGAAGAGAGAGATGAGTGGTAGATATTTAAATTAGAGTAAAAAAATGTCTTTTTTTCAAGATTAATTGAAATAAGCAAGTCAGATCTGTTTTCATTAGAATATGCTATCAATCCTTATAATTAGTACTATATGGTCAATTATTGTAAATTTTAACTGTGGTAGTGATTAATGTATCAAAATGCTAACGAAATGAAACTTAAAGTATGAAAATACAAGTTTTTAATAGTTATGTATGAAAATAAAAATAAAATTATAGTTCTGATGGTTTTTATTTGTATTTAATTAAAAAAGTATGTGTAAGTACGAGTTGTTCATTCATGTTTACCTATAATCCGTTAAATTCCACCCAGCAAGATTACCCAACTTTGACAATGCATCTCTCCACTCTTGCACTTTCGCTGCATCTTTTCCAAACTTGTGTTCATGCTTAATAAAATGCTCTGCGAAGCTCCCCGTTTGATGACGTACATCACCAGGATCCACGCCATAGAAGATTGGCATGATTCTACCACTCTCGTTCATACATCGAACAATATGTGCAAGTTCAAGCAAGCACCAAGCTGAAGAAGCATAATTTTCCGAAATAATGACAATCGAAAACCTTGACTGCTCAATCGCCTGCATGAGCTCTTCATCGATAGTAGTCCCTCTGATGAGCTTTGGATCATCCCTGAAAGCATTGATCGCTCGCTCCTTCAATTCCTCAAAGAGATGATCCGTAAAACCCTTTCGAGTGTCTGCACCCCTAAAACTCAAGAACACATGATATTTCCGATGAGGAGCTGATGAGGTAGAGACCTTTTTGTTGCTCAAAGCCATAGGAAACTAAGTGCTTCAAAAAAATCTTTTTGTTGCTCAAGAATTGTGTACATGTACGTGGAGAGTAGACGAATATATATAGTTTCCCAAATCCTATCATCCAAGCTGATATATATGAATTAAATTAACATGATAGGAAGATTGTAAATTGCATCGAAAGAGAGGAGAAGGGGAGTGCTTCTGAGATTAGGTAAAGAATATAGTAACAATATAGTACGATAGAAAGAGATGCTTCTGAGATTAGGGAAAGAGATGGAACTAGTGGGAAAAACGCAATTTGCAACAAATAAAATGCTTTTTAATTAGTTTAACAAACTAAAAAGCCTAAAAATAAGATTCGTAAATTGCGTGGAAGGAGAAGATAGACGAGGGAAGTACGCGTACTTGGTCTTGACTCTGGCGTGTTGCATAAATAGAGATGAGACTAGTATACTGTCTAGGCGTGTTGCGACTATTACGAAAGAGATGGAACTGGTGGGAAAACGCTGCAAGCGACTTGCGACGTCGACGGACCAGGTCAGTCATCACCTAATTTCCATGTGCACAAGTCATAGCAGAAGCTTCATATCGATCCCCTTTGCAGTGGCAGAACCAGTATGGAAATATCATTCGGTCTAACTAAAACACAAATTGTTTTTTGAGAAAACTGACGGTGCAATAAATTTTATAAAATACTAACCATAATTATTACATTTTGATTTCTACTTAAACAAAGTTACTTATTTATTTTTTTAGTTTGGATTTTTTTGAGAGGTCTTGTTCATGTTTTTCTTTAGACTATCTAAAAAAACCACTTATATTTTTTGTTTTTTTTTTCTCTTTCTCACCTCCTAAAGATTCCAAACTCTCTCTCACCAGCACATGCTTTTCTTCTTTCTATATCCACCGCCAAACCTTTCCACGCCACTGTCTTTCACACCTCAACATTCCTCAAACTCCTGGGGGTGACACTTCCACTGTTAGAAACCCAGCTCATACCGTTGAAGCCCTCTCAACTCCGTACCACTAATGAAATTATTAATAAATCCAATGGTTTCATCATCTTATAGGAACTCTAATTTCCGCTAAAACTGACGCATTTGGAAGCTCAACTAGGATTTGCACGAGCCCAACCATGACCAAGCCTCTCCTCTAGGATCAGAGGTGCTCAATCGGCACAGTCATACTATTCTCCAATCCACCATCGGAGAGCTGAAACATGCATGAGGAGCCGCTGTCCAAGCACAGCTCTTACATGATATAGTAATTTTTTCTTCTTTTTTTCAACATGACTTGCAGTATTTTTTTTACCTCAAATCCTCACCTGGACTCCAACCTAGTCAATACTATGTTGGCTCCGCCTCTGCCCCTTCGAAATTAAGTTTCAACCTCAATAGGTTGTTATCATCATATCTCAGTGGTGTGAGAGTATACGTAGGGCTTTCCACCGGTGACCGATCTTTCTTCAACGACGAGCAAATATGTCTGCTAATCACCAAAGTACTTGCTAGTTTAATGACCTCACATATACCACAGTAGGCCTCATCATTTGACCTTTCGACCTTAGCCCGCCCTACCCTCTAAGGCTGATGCCCTACCTGACCATCCATTAGGGCAGACCGGCCCCTAGCCCTTTTCAATTAGGGTAGGACAAGGGTCGAGCAAATGAAACCCGACCCTATCCTACGGCCCTATTCCGGCTCTAAAAGTCCGTCATTTATGCTCTAATAATTACTTATTTTCCTATTGTTTTTAATATGTTTCTTATTTTTTTATATACAACAATTAATCTTGTAAGGTTTATTTCTGTAATTTGTATTTTTCTTTGTTAAATAACAATTAATTTTTGGTGATTTAGAAAGATAGTTAATGAGATTAATGAATCTAACTACTTAGATTAATAATTATAGATGTATTAAGTTAGATATAACGTATATATATGTTATATAGGACTAAAAATAGAGTCTTGTATAGCCCTAATGAAATGGACTTTAAGAGCGGGTAAGAGTTTATATATTTGAGTCTCGGTCCTAAATTTTGTTGACCAGGTCAAGACTATATCCTACCATACCTTACCCTAAGCCCTAAAATTAAGGATAGAGTCGGTCCATGCCCGACCCATAACGAGGCCTATTGTCGCATCCCAGGACTATTTCCGGCCCTGAAATACGGCAGTAACCGCTTTGATCCCGGACTAATGGATAACTAATACGTCATCTGACGTATTGACTACCCACTAGGCCGAAACCACAAGGCTAATTTAAATAAAATGACATAAATGTGAGGAGCAGATGAATGAATAAATAAAGATATATACAAGTGCGGAAGGTAGTGTACAAGACTTAGATTACAAGATACATGAAGAAAGTCCAAGTCAGTGAATATACAACATGGGCCAACAAACAAAGTACAAGTGGATAGAAGCTTGATAGGTCAGAGTGCGCTAAATGCGTCTAAATCAACAATCACGGAGATCGAAAAGCTGAAGTACCACGAATGATGAATAGCTCCTCCAAGGTGATCCTGAAACACAGATGCTGAACATCAAGCACTGCCAAGCCCCTAGTCACCGATTCATCTTTTCTAACGCAAGACTACCGAATATCTGCAAAGTAGGGGTGAGCACTCGCCCTTGCTAACCCAAAAAGGGCTGAACCCAACCAAGATAGGGTTTGAAAACAAAGGTGTAGTTCTCATAGATAGATACTACATATAGCTTTCACCGGTGATTAAACAATTCGTAAAACATGCAACAACCAAAAACTGTATTTGGTTTTACACGCAGATTTATAAAATTCCTTTTCTATGTGCCAATGCTAACATCAAAATGATTGAGCGCTCAAAGTAACATAACAGCCTGCAGGGTTTCACGGATCTGGGCGGCCGAATCTCGGGTTTGTATTCACAGCAAACCGTGGCAAACATCCTATGCGCCTGAAGACGCTTAGTAGCGAGTGTCCATTTATATCTAATGCCCAACAGATCACTCATGACAACACACCGCACTTACAACTCGCATAACTCTGTGCGAGACTAGCGTAAGCGGGAAAATAAAATAAACAGGGCATTGCCTCTCCGGAGGTTCACGGTCATCGACACCTTGGGAAACATAATCTAAATACTAGGTCCCGCCACTCTCAGGCCAAACACCAGAAATCAGGACACGGAATTGAATCTAGACCGTCCAGAATGGTAAAATGTTTTGGATTCGGACGGTCTAGATTCACACCAGAAATCGATTCCAGATTGAATCTAGATCGTCCATTTTTTTCTATAAAAAGGGGTGAGAGGTTTGATTCGGTCAAACCTCCCATTTCGGTCAACTCTCTCACTTGAGCTCCGATCGAGCTCTCTCGACTTCTCCGCTGTCTTCCGCCCGGCACCGGCGACTCCGGCCACCATAGGTCGGCGGACCACTCCCTTTCTCTTCCTCTCTTCCTCCTCTATCTAGCCCAGTCCTTGGATCACTCAGATGTCCACCGTGGAGGGAGAACGACTGAGAAGAGGCTTGACGGTCAACGGCCAAATTCCGGCGTTCCAGAAGGCGATTCGACGAAGTAAGGTTAGAATCTTGTTCATTTTCTCTTCCTCTTCCTTCCCTTTCCTCTTGATGTTTGATTTATCTCCAAATGGAAAAGCCTTATTTCACTGTTTTTTCAGGTTTTTTTTTTCTGGGTTTCGCGTTCTTCCTCCGGTGGCCGTGCTCATGGGCGTCTGGTGGACTTCTAAAGCTGAGGCAGGGCTGTTGGAGGCAGATGGTGAGGTTTTAGAGCAGAGGTAGTGGTTCTGGGTCTGAATTTGGGAGCGAGACAGAGGGTGAGTGATGATCTTGATCTACTGTACTGTTGTTGTTTTGTTGATGTGGTTTGTGATCTGATCTGTTATTGTTGTTGTTGTTTTCCTGCATGTACGTCGATAACTTGGAAATGAAGAAACAAGGGAAACTCTGCCAAAATTTTGGTAAGTTGACCGGAATCCGGCAAGAGATTCCGGCAAGTTGCCGGAACCCGGCAAAGGTTTCGACGAGGCAGTGAAACCGGCAGAAATGCCGAGATGTAGTATTCGACTCCTTTTTAAAGTGCATTGTTTCTGTTTAGTCGAGTTAAGAGTTGTAATCGGAAATTACGTATAAGGAAACGTACAAAAATGGAAACTAACCGTAATTGGGAACTTTCCATTTTGGGAAACTTCTATTTTTGGAAACCTACTAATTTGGGGAACTTTCCATTTTGGGAAAGTTTCATTTTCAGAAAAACAGTTTAGTAAAGAATTGAAGTTCAACGAAGTTTGACACAGTTTGATTTAGTTGGTAAAGTGTTGAATTGTTATCAGAAACTGATAACTGGAAATTTCAGAAATGTCAAGTTGACCATTTTAAGAAAAATTGGTATTCACGTAAATCGATAAATTGACTCAAGGTTAAAGAATTGGTGTGCATAGTAATTCAACGAATTATTATGTGACACCCTAACGTTAGATTAAAAATGGTTAAGGAAAGTTTGGAAGTGAAGTCGAACTTCCGGTAAATGAGCAAAGAGTCGATAACCGGAAAAGAAAGTCAAAAAGGTTAAAGAGTCAAAAAGGAAATTGGTTGATCAACTTGGTCAATGTGGTCATTCCTGGTCAAACTAGGAATGTTATAGTCAACTTGACTGTTATTGTTTCTTGGTTGGTAAGCTACTCTATTCTGCAGTGATTCATTGGACGAGGTAGCTTACGCGGTAACCTCGGTTTATCCGAGATGGTTCCTGGAAGCTTGGAGCTTACGTGAGAAACGGTTATTCCAGGTAGGGAAGCTAAACCCCCTTTGGTAGTGCTTTTCCATATATGTGAAAGTGCATGATTTTGTATGCTCATGGTCGATGCCTCGAGAATGTTTTCTTTATATATGTGATAAATGATTTATGATTGGGCCAAGAAAACCCGAGGCTAGACGTAACTGATTTTTATGTGACGACTCAGATCGAAAAGTAGTACCGTAGTCCTGATTTCTGGTGCTTGGCCTGAGAGTGGCAGGACCTAGTATATAGTACTCATACGGTATCGATGACCGTGAACCTCTGGAGGGGCAATGCCATGTTTATTTTATTTTCCCGCTTACGCTTGTCTCGTTCAGAGTTAAGCGATCCGTAAGTGTGGTATGTACTACGAGTGATGTGTGGGCATTAGTTGTAAATGGACACTCTCGCTACTATTCTTCTTCAGACGCATAGGTAGTTGGCCCCGGTTTGCTGTATAGACAAACCCGGGATTCGGCCGCCTAGATCCGTGAAGCCCTGCAGGCTGTATTGTTCATTGAGAGCTCTGGCCCTTGTTTTAGCATACTGCACTGTTTTTCCTAAAAGATATAAAATGATGATTTTGTGTGCCAAGAATTTTCTAAATGGTTTTATTAAGAGCTCAAATCAATACGTATATATATATGGTTTTATGGTTTTCAAACCTATCATTGGTGGGCCTATATGTGAGCACGCGAGGACGACGTTCACCCCTACAACAGGTTGTATGCAGGTATTGTGTATTGTGACGGGATAGATAGAGAGAGTTGTGTGTGTGGAGCCTCATTTCCTACTCGGTGTTTGGTCCAAGTTGTACTCACCCTTCCTGTTTTATTATTCGGGTCATTTACCATAGCATTTTACATAAACAGTAAAGGTGTCATCCTGAATTATTGACCCTGTTGCATATTTTTATTGTTGTCGCTAAATGTTCAATTGACCCTTTAATTTGACCACCTTCCGCGAAATTGAAAAAACTCTGATGAATGTTTGAAGAAATTATTTAGTGCCACTCAAAGTTTAAAGTTTAATCTTATTTTTACTTACTAAAAAACCTACGACTTTAGGTTAATAAGTTGTTGGCACGTCCTTCGGACGTGTTGGCTTCTTATTGGCTTAAATTCGTAGCCACTGTAGTTTCCCCTCTCTGGGCGCTACAATAATAATATTCATAATAATAATAAGGAAATTGAATCAACTCTAAAACTAAATAATTGTGTTGAGGGTATTTTAATCGATTAATAATTGTATCGATTGTTCAAAGTTTATATTAATTTATATCACTTTTTAAAATATTAATTTTGACGATGTATATGAATGTTGGCGTGTGTGATTAGGGTTTATGACATTGATTAATAATTGTATCAATTGTTCAAGGTTTATATTCATTCATATTAATTTTTCAAAATAATAATTTTGACCATGCATATGAATGTTGATATGTGGATTTAGGGTTTAGTACAACAATTAATTTTTCTATTGATTTAGTTTATCAGTTTAGCTTATGACATGAACTAATAAGTGTTCCTTACTTGCAATTTTAGATATTTTGGTTGTTAATATTTTCGGTGTTAGCGTCATCTCTATCAATTATGTAATTTTTATTAGAGTTTCATATAATTTTTACATAACATTGATCGAACTATAAAATTCACATGTATAGTGTAACGATTTGTTATTTAAATTATCTGCATCTCAATGTAAATATATAATTAATATGATTAGTAAGTCTTAAAGTTGAGATACATTATCTACTGAGGATCATAGACAGTAACATAGAAACTAAATATTTTACAGGTGCGAATAAAATTCTTCTACACGCACGAAACGCATAGGCTAGTTATTATAAGACGTATTATCATCTTAGGGGATTACATACGGTGCGGACTTTATTGCTTACTGTCATCATCTAGAGTTGGTACATTCTAAATAGGCAATGATAGTTAAGAAACTGATTCATGATTGTGTCGTTCTCTCTCCATAAAAATCCCTAGGAGATAAAACACTGCGCCTTGTCTCTAGCCAACGCCAAGTTAATTGGCATTGCTCCGGTTCAGAAGCTTGGACGGGTAGTTTTGTTAATTGGCATGGCTCTGGTATGTCGAGATGGGTTGTATCGTAGCTGCAAGTTGGTTTATTCATGGAACTGGAAATCTGCCGAGATGGAGGTGATTCGTCTGGTGGCGGTCGAAGATCGGCGAGTGTGGCTCGAGATCGGTGGTTGGCTGGGTTGATCAACGATGGTGATCAGAGATTTGGCTCATTTCTTATGGCATAATTTTTAGGTGAGTGTGGTTTGTGTCGCTCGGCGTTTGTTGGACTACGACGAAGACTGGAGGGATGCTCGATTCCAGTGTTGGGGAAGTGACTTTGGAGGTAGCATAATGAACCTGCTGATGGCGACCGGGAGGACGAGGACCCTATCGGGTTTCATCATTTGGGACGGGGCATTGCTATTGGGCCCATTACGGGTAGTGGTGTGGGTTGGAGCTCATTTGGGCCATGCTCAAAATTTTATTTTATTTTATTTCTAGTGTTTGTTTATTTATGTTGTTTATTTTTATTACGCCTTAAGCGAACAATAAGTCCCTACTGCTATGCAGGGCTAGTGGAGTTTCGTGACAGTATGTACACTCTATGTGTCTTGTCTGCTCTAGGTAGTCGGCGAGTTCCTTACTTAGTCAAATGGTCGTTGTCACCTAGTGGCAGGGTGAAGCTGAGTGTCGTCGGATTAATTTTTCAGCGACAACATAGCTGGGAAGCTGTTGTACAATTGAATATTAGGATGTGTAAGCGTGTTGCATATCTACTGTGTTTTCCAGGAAGTCACCGCTATATCAAAGCAAATAGAGTAGCCATTAGAGTAGTACTCTTTGCTAATTGGTGCATGTTTGAGTACATGAGTATTGTAGAGGTCTGATATTATTTCAAGACATTGTAATCAGGGTTTTATGCTCAATGTTCCTCCCTTGTATTCAACAGCTTCATTAATAGAGGCTTAAGGGCAGCCGCACCAACCCTTTATTCAAAAATAAAATAATAGGCAATGATTGTGTCGGAGGAGGGGTGCAAATAATCGGTTGAGGGTGTGTGGTGGTGCATTGCGCTACTCGGCTTTGTGGTGGTGAGGCAAAGACATCAGTGGTAATTGATATCAGTAGAAACGGTCATAGTGCAGACTCTTCATTGTGTTTGGAGAGGTATACTGTCAAGGAGGGCAGATCACAAGATGGAATCCAGAATAGTGCCGCGAAGATCATAGTCATCATACAAAAAAGTTGATAGTGAAAATGGAGCCAAAGAGATTTATTTCTCTGATTGCTGCTATCAAGTTAGAGGCCAGGTATGCCTTCCTATTCGGGTAGAATGAGCAATTATTTGTTTGTTTCAAAAAAGATTGCTATCAATATATATTGCTGCTCATCACGATTTAGTTATCCTAATTCGTAAATCATAATCATTCTTAAAACCTCCCTATAAGAATTGACGAATTTTAATTATTTTCAGCACATCTGTACATAGCTTATTTAAAACTAAATCTACAAATGGAACATAAGAAGAGATGAAATTGGTTGAGCTCGTAGTAGCAACTAGTCCTTTGAGTCTTTGAGTACCTGTAGAGTTCTTCTTCTTCTTCCAAGGATATGGGATATTACAAGGTAACTAGGCTTTTAGGCACTACGCTTATCTTAGTTATGATATTGCTAAGAAACTAGCGAGTGTTGCACTTTGTTGCATCCAGTGGTACCGCCAGAGAATCGTCCTTCCATGAAAGCAGTTGTTAAAATGCTAGAAGCAGCCTGTGAAAGCTTGATCATGCCACCAAATCCCTTCCCTTGATCAAGGAACAACTATAGAGTAACTAAATGTTATCTCAAGGATCGTCTTCAGGATAAATATTTAGAATAATCGATTTTCTATACTTCTTCAGGGTCACACTTTCTAAACCAATATAGAGTACGTTGATCTATATTAATTGTTTCTTAATTCCAGAAATATACTTCAAACCTTTAGTTGGCTGAGATCCATACAAGACATTCTTTTGTATCTGCAAATTGCACATTCAGAGAAATAATTTGTGTTCCCTTGGTTTCAATTGCCGGTCTGTTTTCTCGTTTTTTTCTTTAGTTCTTATTACCATTACACGTTTATAGGTTCATTTTACTTTTTTGAATTCCATATAGTGAACAGTATCATTCACCGGGTATGTAGATGGTGTGATTTAAATGGCTGTTTTGGATAGATATTAGATAATGGGGGCAAATAAACCTATAAACTGGTCTCTCATGCTTAGTGTATAGATGCTGGTCTGATTGAATGACTAGATAAAATTGAGGCGTTTCAGGTACAAATTTGTTCGCATGAAGATTCAGTCTTCACAGCTGCACTATGATAATTTAGTGTAAATTCAATATCATGTAATCTGACGACGTCGCACATGAGCACTATGATTTTCTTTGATGAAAGTTTTACTCGCTGCTTTGGGAACGAAAAAGTTGACTATTTGTATCCAAAATAAAAGAGTCGCCTACTTTGACCAGGGAGATTGCGGGACAAGAACGTTCACGCTTGCATACGTGAAATGTTGCTTAGGAGTTCGGGGCAGCAGCATATAGGGGATTTTGCTTCGCATATGCGCGGTTTCATAACTTGCACCTGTTTTCAGGTTTTGGATGTGGCACAAAAGATGCAACAGAAGCTTCCTATGATCCGACATTCCCACTGCTATGCTTGAATAACAAATCTGAAAACAATCATAATGATTTGCCATTTCTTAGCTACAACACAAGTTCAATGGAACAAAAGGGAATCAAAAACCATTCACATCCAAGAGACTAATATAGAAAAGAATTCACCGGTACAAACTATACAAGCTGTCCTTAAATGAGAATTATGCCACAAGGTGGATTATGTAACCAAAAATAATAATATGTAGACCGGCACTGTAGATAACAGCAGTAGAATTCCTAGCGTCTAAGGATTCATCAGCACTTGAAACCATTGCAAACAGATAGAACAATGATGAGAATCAAGGCGATTAAGATTCCCAAAACTATCAGCTTGATCTTCATGTTCTGAAACCACATCTTCCTCCTCATCTGGGTTCCTTGCTGCCTGAAATCTTGTGCCTGCATTACACCATCACAATAAGCAATACAGCATCTGATAGAAGCAGGATTAATATATATATATATATATACCAATGCAAAAGTACAGCTGATGATACTGATAATCAGGTAATTGAACTGGCTATTGATATATAACATATAGCACTAATCATATATTATACATATTTGACAAGTCTAACCATATACTACTTAATCGTTGGTTTTTTGTACCATTACTCTTCTAATATATAACTCAATATAGAACTCAATATTCACCCAAAATAACTAAAGATGTCGTTCTCTGACCTGTGAGCGAAGGTTCTCAGTTTTGTCCACCAGAAGTTCTATCTTTTCCCCACGATCAAGAACCTGTAGAGGAACACAATCAATCAAATGTAAATACACATGACACCAGATTGATCCCAACTTCTAGGTAGGTTGTTATCTACTTCTGGAAAGAGATTTGAGATATCAAAGGCTTGCCTTTTCAATATTTTCCATCATAACTCCTTTCACTTCTGAAACCTGAGCCTTTACTTTAGAAAGTTTGCTGATCTCTTCAGGGTGATCCACACAATATTGCATATGTTCCTTCAGCTTAGACCTATATAATTGTCACCAATTTGTAACATTAGAAAACTTTATAGCAAATGTGAGGCACATTCCAGTTGATGGATGAAAAAATAAACAACACTTACCCAAATTCCTTGTTCAGACTGTTTGCAACTGCTGTTGCAGCTTTTCCTCCACCATATCTATTGGTAAAATCTTCCTTGATTCTCTCAAGGAAGGCAATCGGAATTTGTCGACCAAGAGCCTCAACTGCAACTACACAGTATGCTGTGGCATTCAAAGGCTGAAGTTAATTCTCATATACGTTAAACTGATTAAAGTATTTAATGTAGTGAAGATCAAAGAGGTAAGCAAAACAAAAGAGTTCCTATTAGCTAACCATGCATTAACAGTGATCAATTTCTTATATTACCCACATGATGTTGTGTTTTTGTTTTTGTGGCAAATAACCTGAAACTGTCTATAACTGGTAACTTTAGGTAGTCCTATTCATTAAAATTTGCACTTCATAAAAGTTTGATTCAAAACCATACATCAGATTAGTACTTCAGAAAGTAGATTAGTCAATAAGCACTATCCTCGCTGCTCTATTGTTACATTTCATTCAACCTCTTTAAAATGATAATTAGTGGTCGTAAACGTCTGGCCAATTTGGAAACAAGAAGCAACTATGAACACTATAAATGCTAGTTAGATAAGTCAAAAAGGAAAAAAGAAAAAGAGATAATTTCCAACCGAATGCAATAATCATATAAACGATTGATGCTCATAGGTAAACCTCAGTTCAATCAATATAGTGTCTATGATCATGAAAAACATTAGTTCACCATTGCGCAATTTTTAAACTTGTGGAAGCAACGACCAAAAAATATAATATTGTAGGACCTGTAAGTACCAAATAATTGAACAGAAAACAAATAGAAAAAGATTCTCAAGCCATTAAAATGCACCAAGTATCTCTAGCTGTGAAAACCATAATACAAATGTGCTCATCTGGCTGCAGGAAATTTTGTTGGGCTATCTGAAAGGAACCTAAAATTGGATTGCATAAGTTTCCCGAACTGCAATAAGAAAATCAAAAATTCGAATCCCAACTCCCGCTGATGATCATGAAAACTAATAAGCTGTACCTAAATTCAATATATCTTTCTGATATGACGATTAAAGTCAATGACTCATATCAAACAAAACACCTATTATAGGCCTAAACGTCTATCAGGTTTATTTTCAATTCACTTGTTCCAATTGTGCAAACTTAAGCTAAATTTAGTAAACTCGCAATACATGCACAATCAATCAATAAAACAATCCCCAAAAACATAAAATCTCTTATAAAAGAAAGAATAATTCAACCATTTCCAGCAACAACGCCACGAAATCTCACATGAAAGCCAATCGAGACCAAAACTCAACAAGTTCATCCAAAACTAAGCATGACTCAGCACAGAAACGACTTTGACAATTCAAATCAAGCAAAAAAACGGATCGAAAACCACGATCGAGTCGTGGATCGGACAGAAAACTAGTAGCGAAAGGTAATCAGCAGGAGCGAGAGAGAGGAGGAATTACTGAAGCCATTATCGACGAGGTAGTTGAAGGTGTGGCCGTCGCAGTTGTAGGTGAACTTGTTGTTAGTGGCGGGAAGCTTCTGGAGGCACTGAGCAGCTATGCTGGTGAAGTTGCCGGTGAATTCCGTGAACTCGGCGAGGATCACGGTCCCGCGCGCCACGGAGCTGTAGATCAACGACTGCTGGCCCATCGGATTCGATTCGAAACCCTAACCCTAGAAGGCGATGGAGGTTTCGATTTACAGAGGAGGAAGGGTTTGGTGGATTTGGGAGAGAAGAAGAGGAAAGGGAGCTGGTTGGGTTTTTTGCTTAGATGAGAACAAGTTTGGTAGCCAAGTTGGTCTTTGTTATTGGTGGTCTTGAAGGTGACATCCGAGTTCGTAGAAATGACGGAAATGCCACGGAGTTTGTGTTGTAGTTTTGAATTTGAGAACAAAAGTCGAGGACGCGCAGATAGAAGAGCCCTCTAGAAAGTGGGAACGAGTAAAAGCGTTGAAGATTAATGGCTTCTCCGAAGGCGTTGAAATTTATTTACCGCGGAGGCAAGGATGAGTGGTTTTTGTGTTCATAACTTTATATCAGTTATCATCCAAAATGTAACACAAATGATATATAAAATTGATTTTTTTTTCTTTTTAAATAAACAACTAATCGAATACAACAACATATTAACCTATTTATCCTAAGTCAAACTCATAACTCATACTTACAAATAGCAAATAATGATGCTAAATACCTCGCATTAGCCTTTCACTTATTTTTCTTATATTATAAACTAAACAAAAATACTAAAACAAAAGGTAGTATTTTGCTGGGAAACTCAGGATGTGTGGCTCAACACTTATCCATAGTTTTGTTTGTTTCAAAAGTACAAATACGTTAAAAGCTAACCAGCGCCCAAGTGGTTGCGTATATATGGTTTAAATTTTTGTGGTATAGTTAAAATGATATCTAAACTTACAAAACTATTAATGTGGTACTCAAACTTCATTTTTAATACCAATAAAAGGTCTGAGACCATTTTCCATCACGGTGTCGTTTGTTTGAAGACGTGTCTCGTATGAGACCCACCAAAAATATTTATTGTCAATAGATAACCACATCAGTAGTACCTGAACTATTTTAGAATGATCAATGTGATACCCAGAATGAAAATCCAAGTTTTTTATGTTCAAACTAGGAGGAAAATTTTGGAGATTTTGGAAGAAAATGAGATCTAGAAAAGACAGAAGGTTATTTTCGTCGAGAGTTTAGAGACTTTTTGTCGAGAGTTTAGTGTTTAGGATTTAGATTACTTTTAGACTTTTTCTACATCACATTTCCTTCAAGAGTTTAGGATTTAGAGATTTTGTTGAGAGTTTAGGGTTTAGATGACATTTAAGTATGAGTTTGAATATGAAAAACATATGTTTTCATTCTGGGTATCACATTGATCCTTTCAAAAGAGTTCAGGGACTACTGATGTAGTTATCTACTGATAAGAAATATTTTTTGTGGGTTCCATACACATCATCAAACAAATGACGCCGTGACGGAAAATAGCCTCAGGCCTTTCGTTGGTATCAAAAATGAAGTTTAGGTACCATATTGGTAGTTTTTTAAGTTTAGATATCATTTTAACCGTGTCACAAAAGTTTAGATACCGACAATGCTAAAAACTTTTCAACAATTTATCCAACCAAGATGCACCTATAATTTGTCCGATCTATGCTACTTAAACAAAAGTACTAAAACAAAAGGTAGTATTCTTCGTTTATTTAAAATGTGTAATAGAAACTGATTGGCTAATCCATTGATTCGTGAGCAACCTACCAATTACAACCAGTGCCATCAAAATAAAATAGCATGGATCGTTGTCAATCCGCAAGTAGCATTATACTACACATTGTCCGCTCACGGTTAATTTTTCAAACCATTCGTTGCTACGGGGTAACATACCTCTTTATCATCGGGTAAACTTTGAGTCTGATCGATCCAAACTCTAAATTGATACACGCACCTCCAATTAACACCGGTGTTCTAATTCACGGTTGTAAAAGTTTGAATCTAAAACATGAGAGGTTATAGCCGGTTTCATATACATCATTCATACATTCTCAAATCCCCTGCTCTTTTTTAGGGGTCAATAAATAAAACTTTATTACACGAGCGAGAGAAAATAAACAAAGAACATAAGATAAAACAAGCTGCGATCATCAAAACCAGTCTTGATAGGAACACGCCTGAAGGAAGAAAGTGTGAGTTTCCTCCCTTTCCGGCGACGAGATTATCGCCGTCGTCGGATGAGACTGGTCGCCCCTGTTTGGGGCTAAGATGACGCCAGGTTCCTTGATCGTTCAGGGGATTGTGACATTGGAGTGTGAGGTGAGGTTTAGGGGGGATGATACCGACTGTTCAGCATGGCAGTGATGCCATCACAACGCAGAGAACGACAGATCAACAACATTGCTTAATTCGATCTAGGGGATTTCAGATCAGGCGAGGTCAGCCTCTTAGATCCAGGCAGGGTCGATCTGATATGGCATGAAGACGTGTTTGATGATTTCAAACTTGATCTCGATGTGTCTCCTTGGGTTGGACATGGCAAGTCTGTGGCGATGGATTTTGGCGCGAGCATTACGGGAGGATGGTGGTTGTGGCAATGAGGCTTGGCTGGGCAGTGGTGGTCGTGATTTGGCTGGCGGCGGCGTCTCCTCTGTCCTTGGTTTGGACTCGGGTTTGGGCCCTTCTTGTGGGTCTGATCTAGGTTACAGGATTAAGCCCACTTAGGGAAAATAAGTTTTTATGTCTTTTAATTTTATTATATCAATAGTAATATTTTATTGCTTTCAATAAGAAGAGGTGGGCATAGTAATATTTTATTGCTTTCAATAAGAAGAGGTGGGCATTGTCCCGGTGTGGGCACCCTGCGTTTCTTGTTTTTCCTAGGTACGTTGCGAGTTCATTGTTTTGTCAAATAGTCGCAACCTCCTAGTGCTAAGATGAACATATGGTCGTCGGATATGATTCGGTGCCGCAACATAGTAGGAAAGCTGCACTATTTGTTATTATGCTTGTTCGTAGTACAATTATTTTTCTGTTATGTCACTGCTTTGTTAAAGTAAGTAAAGTTGACAATGACACACTCTTTACTAACTGATGCATGTTAGAAATGATTTCATCAATTAAGGCTTAAAAACAGTTGCACCGATCCTTCTTCAAAAAAAAGATAAACACAAGTAGCACGCTACAACACAAAAGAAAAAGGCACGAGATAGGGGCAAAGCTACACACATGCCTACATTGGCCGAGGCACCCTGCTAGGTTATCATTTGCATTTTATCTTTTAAACTCTATCAATTCAGTTTATGCTTCAGGTAATTACATGTAATGCCCCCCACCCCCTCATCACTTAATCATAGCTTTGCCACCGGCACGAGGCATATATTAGTTACAAGTAGAGTCTGGGAGGTTTGGTGATTATTCATGGAGAGAGCAAGGTTTGGTGATTATTCATGGAGAGAGCAAGGTTTCCAAAAGAATGGGGTGCTTTTCTTAGTACCCTGGCCTCATAAGAGCAACTGCACCTGAGATGGGCAGTCACTCAATTGTGCAGACAAATTGCCAAATTGCCGGAGAAGATGAAATGCAGCGGAGAATGAGAGGCAGAAAAATAGAGGTGGGACCCGCCAAAAAGGCAGGCGCAGATCGACTGCCGGAGAGACTAGGTCAATTTGAGTATGGGCCCCCCGCACGTGGGTGTCTGCCTGCTTCTTTTTTTTAATACGGGCACACCATTAAAAAAAATTTTAAAAAGGTGGCCGACAACATTTTTTCGTTGGCCATCCAGAAGCTGCCACTTGGCAGCCGCTGGTCCAAGGCCAAACGGTAGAATTTTTTTCTATATATACCCTAACTCTATTCTTCACAATTTACACCACTTCTCTTTTCTTCTCCTCCCCTCCTTCATATATTAATTTCTCAATTTCTTTCCTAATTTTCCAATTTCTTTCTTAATCTCCTAATTTCTATGTCTAATTGGCTTCCCTCCGAAGACTTGCAACTATGTGTTTCTTGGAGACGACAATCCACCGATAGCATCACCGGTCGAAATCAAGCCAAAGGTAATTTGTGGCAGAAAGTCCATGACGATTACGCCAAAAATTGGTGTGGAAATCCCGACGATCCTTCCCAAGGACCCCATTCTAAAATGGCGCTCGAATCACGTTTTCCGTGTTTGAAAAAAATGATTAAGAAGTGGCATAATTGTGTAACAAAAGCAAGTACGCATGCGGCTAGTGGGACGAAGTTGGTTGATGAGGTATGTCTATTTTTAAAATATTCTTTGGAGATCTCGCTGTGTTGGGGCACAGAGATATTCTTCACCAAAATAATGTTTCACCTGATGGCAAAACTTCATTATACACTCTAGTGTTGTTAATTCACCTATCCTGCATATCTTGGCACACTGATTAGCAGCTGCACCATACGCCAACATTCGAAGGGCACCTGCCATCTTTTGTTGGGGCAGTAACCCTAGTTTTCCAACAGCATCAGCCTTTGATGCCAGTAAGTGTCGTGGTTGCAGAGCTTCGTCATGATTCCATTGAACACATGGGTGTGCATTAGGTACCTCCGACGAAATTCTTCAGCCCTAAAGATAGGGCGCTCGATGAAGTAATCAGCTATGAGACTTGTTCCCCCAGATTCCCTATTTCTAGGGTGATTAGGAGAGCAACCAGGACGTGAACCTCGTCCTTGTGGTTCATCTGAAGTATCAAGATGTAACATAAACATGGCCGCGTTATTCATCATGGTATCCATCATCTGAGCGTCATCTTAACTTTGTTCTTGTCTTTGCTTCAACAATTTATGAAAGAAGCTCATCGTAGTGATGAGGGAATGTGAAGAAGTAATTGAGGGATTGTGTTTTGGTAGTGATGTAAATGAGTTGTGAAGGTTGAGTGAGTATAGAATAGGTGATCCGACTTATTTATATACAATTTCGGATCATAAAGTTTGAAGATCATGCTACGTGTCGAAACGTCATTCGTCAAAAATCTAATCGAAAATCCTATCCAAAATCCAACGATATTATTTGGTCGACAAACATACATGTGTCAAATTTTGGTTAGTCTAAAATCCTATCGAAAATCCATACCATTATTTCGATGATAAGAGACCTGAAAATGTCACATGTCATTTGATTATTGGTTAAGTATCATAAATAAAATTTAAAAAATAAAAATTTAATTGATAAATAGTGATTGCCTCTCTGAAGGAGTTGCATCGTTGCATAAAAATTAATTCAGAAATGCAATCTGTAATGAATAGTAATTGAATGGGGCAATTAAATTGATAGATTAAGAGATTGAAGGAGGTTGATGGGTGCATATGCGTTAAAGGACTGAAGGTTCATTGTTGACAACAGTGAGTATAATTCCTGATGGTCGGGGAGGTAATAATAATTGACTCGATGTTATGTGGTTTTATTGTTTCCCGCGACTGATGAATGTTTGGCCTGTTGTGTTTGGCATTAACTTCTTCTTTTTTGTAATGTGCTTGGCATTAACTTGAATGAGACTAATAGAATGCAAAGATGCCCTACGCCACTAGGGGTGGGCAAAAACCGTTTTTCAACCGAAAACCAAAAGAAAACATTTGAAAAAACAGATTGGGTAACCGATCCATTTTAAGCGAATGAAAAAATAGCTTAAACCGATCTGATCTGATTTAAACCCGGTTGGTTTCGGTTTTGCCTGAAACACGGTCTGAATTATCAGAATTTTTTTTAATATATATATATATATATATATATTAATAAATGTCACCATTTTACTAATTAATCTAATTTCTTACTCCGCATCTTCCCACACTTGATCACAGTCCTACCACTATATATAGGAAAAAAACCTAGTGACCTAATCATCTCTCTCTCGTCTCTCACTCTCTCAGTCACCGCCGTCATGAAGCCAATATTCCCCTACACCACAATCACTGTTGACGGCCTCGTCTCTCTTAACAACATCACTGTCACGTCAACTTCGATCTACGACAACGACAAATTGATCATCTACGACATCGACCTCTTCTTCGACCCGTATTTCTGGATCTCCAGTACGATTCTGACATGCCGTCCTGAGAATCGCTTCTACCTCGCACCGAAAACCCTAACTCGACTGCGGTGACATACTCGTTCAGTGATGTAAGCAATGTTTTGAGATCGAGAGACTTCTCTACCGAGATTGTTTGTGTTTTTGAGTTCTGAGGTTTCTTGTGTTTATGATTTTGTTTCACCATCACTGGTTTTTGATTTATGAGGTTTTATGTGTTTATGATTTGTTTTGAGGTCTATATTTTTGAGTTTTAAGATTTTCTGGGTTTATGATTTTGTTTCACCGTCACTTACTTCTATGTATTATGTATAGGAATGAATATGACAAACTGATATTGCTCGCTAACTATTTGAATGAAATTGTAAACTGAAAGTGAAACTCTCCAAATTAGGGTGAAACCCGAAACCGATCCGATTCGAATTTCGGATGATCTGAATAATCAGTTAACGGGAATTCGGATTCAAATTTGGATTCGGATGGAGATTTGACAAATCCGAATTATTCAGATCGGGTACGATTTAGGCCTAAAACTGATCCAGTCCGAATGTGCCCAGCCCTATACACCACCATGTGTCCTACATTCCTACCTTCAAGCAAAATGCAGACTAGATAGACAAATATCTGGGATTAAATTCCATTTTTATCTAAATCAGAAATGTGCGAGTTATTTTAAAGCATGTCGAAAAGACAATTCTATACAACCTTGGCATCTTCTCTTAAACCTGAATCTCTTAGGAGATTATCAGGTAACGATTTAAACTATCGTTGTCGGGTTGAATTCATTTTTTATCTACACGTGTAATAAATCAAGATACGATTTACGACCAAAACGTGGATTCTCGCAAAACTCAACTTTGTGGTAGACATAATACACAATATGAGATTGGAGAAAACCAACTCCTAACATAAGCATATTAGTGGTTACAAGGTATTTACAGGAATCATATGTGTAGGATTTAGGAAATTGTTGAATGCAAATGGAGGGGCATTCAACCTAAACTTCATTTACAATAGGGCTAATGACAATTTACACAAAAAAAAGTAAAAGTTAAACCTCCTTTTAATGAAAATAAGACTTTGAAACCCAATTAAATTAAAGATACATTTATTTGTGCCCAAATACACAAATCTTTATTAAAAACATATTAAAGTAATAATTTTCAAGACATTTTTACCCTTGTCTCTTACTAGAGAGAGAGAAGACTTTGCAGGAGCACCGTCGGACTCCGGTCGCCGGCGCCGGACTTCGGTCATCAGATTTTTCCGATCATCGGATTCCGGTCACCTGTAAATCGGTTACTGACACCCAGTAACTTTGATATTTCAGTTTCAAACCCCTAGTAACTCAGTTTCTGATCTCTAATAACCATCAATAACTCGGTTACCGACACCCAGTAACTCAGATATTCTAGTTAATAACCCACAGTAACTGACTTGCTAACCCCTAATAATCACCTATAAGTCGGTTACTGACACCCAGTAACTCGGATATTACAGTTACTGACTGATAGTAACTCAGTCCCTACCCCTCAATGCCTCAAGTTTTTTTTCACATCATCGGTACTAATCACTATGATGCCACTGCTAACTAAGAATACATAGTTCAATGGCACAAGTACACAACAAGAACACAAGTAAGTAAAAATAAATTCTGCAATGGAATAATTTGACTGTGAATTCAACTTATGTGTGTAAATAAATTCTGCACTGGATCAATTTAACTATGAATTCTGCACAAGCCCTTTCTTCTTCCTCCCACCCAACTCATGTGTGTAAATACCCAAATTTAGACATAACAAAACCATCTATATCAAAAAGAAAGTAAGAAACTCGAGCCCGTTTAATGAAACTCAAGCATACCAGCTTCTGAAAACCACATCCTGGAAATTCAAATCTGATGCGGAGGATGAAGACGTTTTGTCAACAAGCAAGGATGATGACCTTTGAATGGAGGAGGCCGTGGTACGTGGCGGAGAACAGCGAGCTCGACTCGCATAGCCTCAAGGTTGAAATCGGAGATCGAAAGTCAAAGAATGAAATCAGAGTTTGGAGGTGGGAGATTGAACTTGGAGCAAACCTCAGATTTCAGATCGTATCCCCTCGAAGTTGCTTGGAGATCAGAGATCAGAGCTCAGCTCGCGTCGTCTCAAGACTGCTCGGAGATCAAAGATCAAGTTCAGAGGTCGCAGCTTGGCTCACTTGGGTCATCGAGGCGTTAACCGGCTTCAGCGAGGCGTTGGCTGACTTCAACGAGGTGTTTGCCGACTTGAGGTCCTGGAAAATATGAGAGAGAGAGAGACATATGCTTGATGTTTGCAGATCTGGAAAATAAGGGAGAGAGAGAGAGGTGTTTGCCGTTTGTAGATCTGGAAATTATGAGAGAGGAGGCACGTGGGTTCTCTGATATTTAACGAAGGACAGTGTAGTCTTTTTTTTAAAAGATGTGTAAATATGCATTGAAAAATAATTTTTATTAAAATGGGTCATAGTCTTAAAATTAGTATTAAATGGACATTTCTTCTTTACAATAACAACTCCAATATTGCTATTGTTGGTATTGGATTTTAATGAAATATTAAGATTCAAAACTCATAATTTCATTAACTATTATTTTCTCAAATTCAAGAGTCATGTTATTTTGAAGAGTTACGATGAATTCTGTAAATACTCAACTCTTGGTATCAAGAGGAGATTGCATTCTATATTGTTCACATACTTTTTCTCTTCATTTTTTACCTTTTATTCATACTTCTGTATTTTGGGCAATTCGATAAACACTTGACACTTCCGTCTACCGTTAATCGTGCTAAGCAGATTGGACTTCATGTGCAACTACAAGATTGTATCTTGAAGTTTGTAGACTACCCAGGAGTTTGCAAGTATTGTTCCCAAGGGCGTAGCTAGCATTGGACGAGAGGGGTCGATTGACCCTTCTCAAATTTATTAAATTCTTCAATCAATCCTAATTAAATTTACACTGTTTGAAAGAAATCTACTTGATTGATATGTGCTTTCAACACCATTAACGTATTTTAAATTTATTTATTAATAAACAATATAGAAAGGATATATTTACATATTATTTTTTATATTTCTCGTGTATCTATATTCTTAAAATTTATTTAAAATGACTTATTGGTCTTTCAACATTGATATCGGTATAAAAAATATACAATACTTCTACACATAAATCCTCGACAACAATTTTTTTCTGCTAATTTACATTATTGTATATATAGAACAAGAAAATTATTGAAATGCATGTGTTAATGTATTTAAAAAAAATCGTTACTAAATGATGATCGTAAATTTTACTTTCATTTTGGCCTTTTAGATACGGAGGAGATTAAGATACGAACTACTTTCCGTTATAAAGAATTGATACACCACCCAAGTGGGGCCCATTGTCGGGCATGTCAGACCCACCTAGTAACCATTGGTCTCGACCCGACCCACGTTTTCGTACTCTGCGACTGTCCGAACCCGAACAGATTCCTTAGATTTTGACAAGAAAAAAGCGAGACAACAGAGCGAAAAGCAAAGAAAGAGACAGATATCTGAACTCTCAACTCAGAATGATTTGTGGGGTTTTAGCTTCAGCTTCCACACGAACTTTTCCTTCATCATCTCTCTTGTCTAAACCCACAACCAGCTGTTTCAGCTATGCTTCCAGTTCTGTCAGTGTTGGCAGATCAAGCTCCTTGGATCTGAAACTTGAAAGTTTCGGGCTTTATGGGGCAAAGGGGTCTCGGAGAGGAAGCAGAGTTCACTGCAACATTGGACCTGGTATGCCTAACTCTGTTCTTGAACTTTTTTCTTAATTGGAGCCTGGCTTATATGAACTGGGTTCAATTCTTGTGTTGTGATTTTGTGGTCATGGAAATATATGATTGAGATTGGTTGGTCTTTGGGATTGAAATTTAGAACTTTTGTTGCGTTTTGTGTTTTTGTTAAGGTGAGAAATGAAGATTTATAGTCTTGGATCTTTAAAATTGTTGAGTCTCATAGGGTGGTGTTGGATTGGATGAAAATTTGTCATTTTTGTTTGGAGAAAGAGAAGGGTTTTGGATCTGAAGTTGCGGAGAATTGAGAAACGGATGTGTGACTGTGTGTTGTTGCAGGTGAGAGTGATAGCAAGAGTGTTCTGGATGCTTTTTTCTTGGGGAAAGCTCTAGCCGAGGCGCTAAATGAGCGAATTGAGTCCAGTGTTGGCGAGTTTTTGAGTACAATTGGTAGGCTGCAAGCCGAGCAACAAAAGCAAGTAGAAGAATTTCAGGTTTGCATATTCAAGTTGCTTGTGTTTGACATAACTCTTTCTCTTTCATCTGTTGGTTCAATAAATGTTGAGCATTGTGGATAAATTCCTTCAAGCTTGTTTCCAAAGTTTGTATATCTTGAAACAATGAGGGTTTGATGTTTACATCCTTGTGTTCTTATTCTTGACACACTACTTAGTTGCTCAATCACACTACACATTATATCATCATGCATAAACACGAATCTCTACTAACCTTTTCCTTTGAAGAAAGTATTGCCCTTTCTTTTTACACCATTCTGCTTTAGAAGTTTGTTTTTGCTCTTTTTTAAAACAAAAGATACTTTTCCATATTCCAATTTTGGGTGCTGAAGCTTTAAGGCAAACCAGGTCTACTCAAATTCTTAACTTCGCAGTTTGGTCTACAGTATTAGACTAGAATAAGTATCAATATCATCGTGCATACACCAGATAGTGTTGGATTTAGACAGTTCTCTTTCACTTTCCATATTCCAATTTTGAGGGGATGAAAAGCTCAAATGTAAACCAAGTTGGCAGTTAGAACCCTTTTGCTTCTATACTCAATTTCACTTAACTTCGTAGTCTGGTTTGCAGTTCTAATGTTCTATACTACTACAGATAACAATATCATCTTGCATATACACCAGATAGTGTTGGATTGTCAATTAAACAGTTCTATTTGACTTTCCATGTTACCGTTTTGTGTGGATGAAGCCTTAAATGTGAATCAAGTTAAAACCCTTTAGCTTCTGTACTCAATTTCACTTGCAGTTTGATCTGTAGTTCTATACTGCAACTGATAATGATACCATCTTGCATATACGCCAGATAATGTTGGATTAGCAGTTAGACAGTTCTATACTCGGTTTTGCTTAATTTTGCTGTCACTTTAATGTACAGTTTTATACCACAACAGATGACCATATCATCATGCATATACACCGGATAGTGTTAGATGGTCAGTTAAACAATTCTAGTTGTCACTGATATGGTATGGGAGTGGAATTATTCATGATGCAAATTAGTTGCTATACATCATCATTTATTTACCTCTAAATACTAAAGAAGCCTATTCATTCATTTCTGATTATTCACAGGCAGACGTACTGGAAAGAGCTAAGAAAGCCAAAGAGAAAGCAGCTCGTGAGGCTGCAGAGGCACAAGGAATTGTTTCAAAACCGACTACAGAAAGTATAACACCAGTCACCGACACCAATGGCGTTTCTCCAGTAACTCCAACAACCACCACCAGTACTGACGTCACTCCTGTTGTGAGTCAACCTTCATTATCTGATCCAACCCCCTCCGATGAGGATACATCTTCAGAGGTGCCAATTGATGATTGACATTCATCTTTTGTTTTAGAATGTTACATTTGAGCCAGTGCAGTTTGTTTGACTGTGGTATAGATCATCATTTTGGTAATAAGCTACCAGTCTTTTAAGGCATATGGTTAACCATATAATGGTATAAACGTATAGTTTCATAAATTGGGAACCTTATTAGGTGCATGGGTGACATACTTTGCCTCCTTATAACACCATAATCCTTTGTTTTCACATTGAAGAGTATGGCAATTGAACTCCGTGTCCAAAGAGCAAGACATTTTCCATTTATCATTGAAGTTTAGGTCCTTGACATTCTTTAAAAAGCTCTAGTTTAGGTTAACTATTTTTATCTATATATTTTTGGTAGAAGCTCAAAAGATGAGCAATAGTGTTATTACAGCACATAGAGAGAGGAGAAACACATGAGACCAGGACCTTTATTATCCCCCACCAGAAAGAGAACTTGACTGGCGTTGGTTCGAGAGGAGCTAGAGATATGAAAGGTGGTGAGTTGCAGCCTTCGCTTGCTAACTCAACCTGCTGGGAGAATTGCTCGTAAGTCATAATTTTTTATAAGGGCCATATCTTCTCTCTTAAAAGCTCTTTCTTATGCTCTTCGATTGATTCATTTAGGGGTCAAAATGGTGTCTAGTAATCTTGTTGCTTTGCTTGGTTTAACCAAATGGACCGTGTCTGATTCATCATAGCTTCCCATTATACATTTGTACTGTATCAAAATTCAGTTGAAGGTTGAAATTCCCAAATCAAATACTAACAGCCATAGGCAGCATATATTTGGAAGAGTAGTACATCAGCGCTGGTCAGAAGACTCGGAACAACCTCTAGTAGGAGGCAGACTCGGATCACCCCCTTTTACAACATCCTCGATCTAACAAGGATGGAAAAAATTCATACCCCAAAGCTATTGTGTTGCATATATACACAATGCCTCAAACCTTAATGGTCTGGAACAAGCATCAGTGAAAGAGGGATATGATCAACATCCGGTTTGGCCAAGGTACTGCTTCACGTTAGTTTGAGGAAACTTTTTTCTTTATCTGCCATTACATATACGCCTATATATTAAGCCTCACATAAACACCGATGAAAAATGCCATCCTCAGGAAGAAAACCACTAAGCTGCACTCACCAAAAACGCCCCACTCTCCTCCAAAGAAGCCAAAACACCTCCAGAAAAGTAAAATCAGGAAGGTGGCTGTGTGAGAGACCTAAGGTTTGGGAAAATTAGGGGCATGACTTGTTGCGCATACTCGCA
Source organism: Comarum palustre (assembly GCA_951800085.1). Classification (NCBI taxonomy): domain Eukaryota; kingdom Viridiplantae; phylum Streptophyta; class Magnoliopsida; order Rosales; family Rosaceae; genus Comarum; species Comarum palustre. The sequence continues at coordinate 14,936,559 of OX637579.1, read as the reverse complement.
CTCTCAGATTTGAATCTTTGACAGACAATTAGCACATTTAGCTGGATTCATAACCTGCTATATTTTACAGAAACTTCATTTGTAGTGTTGAAATAGGAGATGCCTCCTTTACTATAGGGGTGCTTTGTCTCGTAGTTTCCTCCTGGCTACTCCTAATTCTTCGGTTTTTGTGGTTGCTATTCAATGATTTCACTGCTTCTGAGAATTGAGGGGTGTTTCATCAGTGCATGGTTGTTAATAGAGACTTATTTCAAGGATTATAACAACCTTATCAACCCCATTAATGGTGAGATGATATGGCCAAGAACAGATTATCCAGCTCCAGTTTCACCCTCTTATACTAGGCAACCAGGAAGGCCGAGGAAAGTACGGATAAAAGATCCTTTCGAAAAGGAAGACAATTCAACAAGAACTACGCTTGGAAAGACTGGAGCAGTCATGACTTGTGGACATTGTGGTCAACCAGGTTTACAACTCGCATTGTCATCGCAAATTAAGTTTTTAGTTGTCATTCAAGTTAAGCCTTATAAATATTGTTTGATGCTTTGTAAAAACAGATAGAAATACTAGTCTCGACTTGGTTGGCATTGTCCTATTCTTGTATGCATCGATTCCTGTCAATCTGTCAGCAGATATACTTTGCGGTCTTGCCCTTTCAATTCCTAGCAATGCAGCATGCCAAATATGGTGGTTTTATCAATTGATTCAATTCTAATGTACAAGGACTTGAGCTATGAAGTTCTTTTGCAGTAGACAGCCCTTTCTAGCTGCATGACAGGCTAATCTCACTACCGCGTATCATGTGTACTTGGGTGAAGGAGAATTATTTTCGTTGCAGAAGTTCATGTATACATGGCTGAGGAAGGTTGTCACAGACAATACTAATTTTTCACTATTTATTTTAAGGATAAAATTCAGTTTACCATCTTGAACTTTAGGATTAAAATCAGTTAAATCCATCTTTTTGAAAATCCATCTTTTTAGTACATCTTGGTCCAAATTTTCATATTGAGCTCCAAATATGACGTCAGATGTTAATGTGGAGTCAGAAAGGACACTACATATTAGTGTTAACTCTCAATATGTAAGAAAATGATCAAAATAACTCTTACGTATTATAAGGGAAAACAATTATAAGGGTTATTTTTGATAGTTTTATATATTTTGAGAGTCAATACTAGTATGTACGATCTCCTTATCAGCACCTGATATCATATTTAGAGCCCAACATGAAAATTTGGATTAAGTTGTAGGCATTTTAAAGTTAAAGATACTAAAATAATAGATTAATTTTTAAAAAGAATGACTGAACTGATTTTAATCATAAAATTCAAATTCAGAGCATTAAACTGAATTTTATCATTATTTTAACTTTGGATGGGGAAAAAACAGCCATAGGAGGTCTGGATGGTGCAAATGGTCTGTAGCATGTAGACTCGAAACTTGTTTATTCCTAGGACAAGGCCACCAACCATGCTGATTATATATGAACTTGGTTGCTTGGAGGTTGATACCTTTTGCATCTAGTTTTTAATATAAGAAATATTCCACAACCACCATATTTTTAAAAACCATTGACGTTCTAGCTTTTAATTACATAATACATTTTGTAGCAAGCATATAGATAGAGTGCGTTCTAGAACTACTCGGAAAAAAAGATGGAAAAATTCTAAAATAAGAATAAAATCCAATTATTAACTGTGGAGGTAATAACAGGTGCAAATCCCAAAAGCATAAACAAGTTCATCCACACAATTACACAAAGAACATGTTTAAGAATCATACATAATCAAGGAAGATATCCCATCCTCTGCAAGTACTTCTCATACTCTTCCAAGGAGTCGAACCCGTTCTGCTTCTCGCTCACATCACCTTCATAACCCTCATAACCATTGGACCAATTTTTATTGTCATTGCCTAGATCAACAGTGTAACGACCATCTTCCCTAGATTGTGTAAGACTTTGTTGTTTGATCTCATCCCAAATGTTGTCTTTGCCATTGCCGTTAAAATCATTTTCCATCTTGTAAATGAAGTTGTCCCCATGGTTGTTGTCGTTTGTCTTGCGATTCTTGTTGTTTGAGCTAGTATCAGTGGTCGCTGATGTGCCCTCTGTAGAACCGAATAATCCATAGCCGCCAAACCGGTTGCGAGTGAAACTTGGTTCCTTTTGATCAACAACCACTTTTGGTGCCTGTGATGGTGCTGCAACTTCTGGTAGAGGTTTAGCCTGTTGTTCGTAACTGAGGGGAATGTTGGCATCCTCGACGACATTGTTCTTGTTGTTGGAACCGCTGGCTTGGCTGAAGAAAAATCGGCCGCTGGCTTTAATTTGCAGGGAGGAGAAAAGCATGAGAAAGAAGAAAAAGGAGAGTGATTTCGGTAAGGAAGCCATTGAAGAAGATGAGAGCATCTGCTGCAACAGCTTGTCCATTATTTTCTTAATTTTGAAGAATATTGAACTATTTTTCATTCCAACAGTTTCCTCAACTCATTCTTCAAAATAGAGAAAGAGATGTAAAACAAGTGCTCATTTTCCAAATTTGCAGCAATGCATTCTTTCTCTCAAAATTAAATTTTTCACATGTTCCAACAAGAAAAGATAAAATATATAATATTTTTAATTGAGTATTGTATTGTAATAATAAAAATATATTTTTTGTTATAACTAATAATGATATTACATATTTTATTGTTGTAATAAATGTTGAAATCTCCAAAATAGAGAACCTGTTGGAGTTTGAGGATAATATTTTTAAAGATTTTGAGTTTTGCTTTCCCATTATAAAAAATTTTGAAAAAGTTGTTGAACATGCTCTGAGATATATGCAGGCAAAATGGTAATAGAGAATCTTGTACCGCGTTAATTTAATTGCTAACTAATTAATTATAGTAATTAAATTGCGGAATGAAATGAAAAGATCATGAAATTTTATTGTGAATAAGATGCAATTTTTTTTTGAAGAATAAGATGTAATTTAATGGAAGGAACTTCGCAGACCAGCCCTTGTCTGCCCTTCCTGACTCAAACCAATCACACGTTGCCACGTGTCTTTTTTTAACTAAATATTTTTTTCATGAAATAACTGGGACTTAACGGGAGGAGACGAAAACCCAAAACATTGTTTCATACTTTCACTCGTCTCAGTCGTCTGCCTCTCTCCATCACCCCACCTCTGAATCCTTAATCTCCCCACCCCAACACCCAGTCATTCTTCCGCGTCACCGGAGGCGAGGTCGGCGCCTTCAGCCGTCGCCGTCGCCGTCGCCGTCCCCCCAAGAAGATCGGAGGAGATTGACCAGAAGGGCAAGGTCTCCGTCTTCCCCTCTGTCGCCGCCTGTTCAAGCACAGTCGCACCAGCTCAGTTCGTTATTGGGAGTTTTGTGTTTAGTGGATGTAGATGGAAGAAGGTGTGAGATCCGTTGGCCTGGAGGAAGGTTTGGAAGAAAACTCGGATTCGAGATGTTGAAGACGACGAAAAGCAAAAGCATCGGTCATTTTGTTATGTTTATTTGTCCAGGATTGGGTTCTTCCGTCTGGGTTTTCCTTCACGAAGTTTGAATCGAAGCTTGGTCAGTAGAAGGAGAACTAGGTTGGCAGTTCTGTTCGCACCAGCCCAGCCCCACCGAAGGTGCCTACCGCAAGACTTCTTTCTTCTCTGATACGAAGGAATGATTGCACCCCTTTTCTGTTGAGATGTGTGAGTGTTGTAATATTCTAGTTTATCTGTGATGGATATGAATCATTTTTTTATAAATCTAGAATGCCTGCTTGATGAAGTGATTGTTATCATGTAGGACACTGTAACAGGATTTCTGCTTGCTGGGGTGGGCAATGTGACTTGCGCAGAAAGACAAATTATCTGATAGTTGATTCGAGTATGTTACCCATACGACCCTGCAAGTGATTCAGTTCTTTCGCGAGTCAAGTACCTCCTCTGCCGAATCTGTGGCAGGAGACAGGTGTTGATCAGTGTCAAGTATTTCAATATGTTTCACTCATCAGACGGCCAAATAAGTTTTGAATATGACACCATATATGCTCTTTGCATCTGTGCTCACCAAGTGCTATGTTCCAGACAGACTTGCAGTTGGGTTGCTATATCTGTGTATTCCTAGATTCCTTGTGCGTCTATCTATAAATACCAATGCAATTTGAGTGTTATTGTACTTCAGTATATGTGTGATGCTATGCAACTGCTGGGTTGGATATATGTAGTAACATGTCTAGATGAAATGAGCATGTTCTTACTCAACTTGGTAGTACTTGCTTTAAAGCTTTTTCATCTGAACATGTTCAACAGAGAATAACTCAAGAAATTAAGTTGTGATATCTCAATCTGGAAAATGGTCTCAATTTTGGGACAAGTATGTGTCTAAAACATTAGCTTCAGTACAAGTATGATTCACATACATTCTTACAAAAAGTGCTAATGCTAAAGAAAGTAGTCACAATTAAGCAAAATGAGGACAACTTTCTGTCAAAATCTGTACATATAATGAACTTGGTCATTTCTACTTAATCCAACATCAAAAGTTACAATATCTCAGTCAGCAAAATGAGACAACAGCTTCATCTTCCACTTATGTTATGGTTCTTCTTCTTGTGGTTCTACACTTGCTTGTATCAACGGTTCCTACAAAATATCGGTTCAGTTCCTTAAAAATAGCATATAAATCATATTCAAACTTTCAAGAAGTATTTGTATAAATTGCACTCAAACTTCAATTCATAACTTCCAGTAACCATGATCATCTTTTAATAATTATGATCAATTTCCAGTAACTTTCTAACACTACTGCAGCATTTATATTGTAACTCTAAACAACATCATAATTAAATAGATATTTTTGGCATTCATATCCGGGTTGTAACAATCCAACAACACTAGCCTTACTTGAGTCAAAATATCAGCTGGTTGAATATCATGTTCATTATTTGGTTGTAAATCTGAACTGACATTGGTGCTTCCAAGTTCCTATAAATTTTTTCACCATATAAAAATTCATCAGCATTATAAACTACAAACTATATTAAAAATCTTAATTTAGAAGGATTTGTATTGTACCTGGACTAGTATTCTCCTTCTTGTGGAAGGTTTTGTGTTCTTGTTTGGTACTTTACTCTTCTTTTTTTCAGCCGGGTCTTTAAATCTGGTACGTGGGCGCCCAACTGTAGCTTTCCTTTTAACTCCCCGCACAATTAATGCTTCACAAGCATTAGATTGAATTATTCCTTCAACCGCTACATTTTCACCATCAATTGTTTTCTCCATAGGGCTAGCATTAGAACCTCCATCATCTTTCTCATTGCGATTTTTCTTTATTAGTTCCAAGCCCTTCAGCATCTCAACTAAACACTCATGTGCATATCTTGTTAACTCTTCATCATCTGCTGCAACAGTTAAGATATCACGAGAAGTGCGACACAAATAGCCATACCGTTTGCCAATCGACTCCTTAGGATTGCCATGATAACTACTAACACTCACTGCTCTTGCTTCTCTTGTCCATCGCTTTAAAATGTACTGCGGTGGAATTTTCTTCACATTCTTTTTGTCAAGCACTTTTAGTTTGCCTGCACGTCTTCACCACGATAAGATTCATCTTCCAACTGCTCTTCTTCGTTTAATTGCTCTTCTTCGTATAACTGATCTTCTTCTTCCACCTGCTCTTCATCTTCTTCTACATCTATGAAATCACTTATTGGCTTATTGCCGAAGTTTGTACAATCGGCACTATCCATTAATCTGCATCAAAGTAACTCACTAATGAGAACCTAGTAACCAACTTGAAATGTAAACGAAGAACAAATTGAAATCTAAGCATCCAAATTTAATGACTGAGTTCTTTGGATTCGAAACTGTTAGAGAGATTTTCAAGAGACATGTATGAAATGAAGAGCATATAAGTATGTAATGAAAAGGCATATCAGATGCTACTGTGTATGATTAGTTTGAACACAAATTCAAACTCTACAGTTACCAATTGTAGACAACTCTTGCTGAAGAGATGCAACTTAAATGAAGAGGCATGTCTGTATATTGAAGAGGCACAACTACTCCTTTATATAGGAATAGTTCCCAAATATGGGAGTTAAAACCAGGCACAATTTTCCATCATTTCAAGTGGATGGTTTGCAATATAAATGGAGAACAATGCAGATATAGGGTGTTGGTAAAGTCTAACTAGTGTCCTTGTATGTATTAGAGATGAAGAGAGAGAATCAAATTGTAAAGATAATGTTGCCTCGGATCAATCCTTTTAAGTGCTTATAACTACTTTCTTCTGCAAAAATATCAACAGAAACAGCTTAATACACAAACATATCCTTCTTCGTAAGGCATAAAAATTTCTGGAAATTAAAGTAAACAACTTCATATTAACAACAACACGTGCAACTCCATCCATAGCACAATCTAATTCAAAGACTTCCAAATTTTCAATACAGGGAATGAAAACCCAACTAAGTACCCAAAACAAAGATTGAATGCCCAACCACATATACATACATATATTAAGAGATCAACCTTCTATTCGTGAAATCATAAACCTATAAATTAAAAACATGAATGAATCCAACTGGAGGCCAAGAGATTGGAGTCCGACATGCTATGACGGTGAGTTTGTGAATCCTCCAAGCAAAGATAAAACAAAATTTTATTTTGAATCTAATACTTACCAACGATTTCGCGATCGATTCTTTCTCTGACCGATTTATTCGCGGCTAAGCAGAGATCGATTCTTTTAGTAGGCTTGTTTGGAAGAGAAGAGACTGGGCATCAGGTAAGCAGAGCTTGATTACGGTCCCCGTTATTGTTAACCTCCCCGTTATCTATTCAATGCAGCAAAAAAAATTTTAATTAAAAAAAGGACACGTGGCGTTATATGATTGGTTTGAGTCAGGAAGGGCTGACCAGCCCTGGTCTGCGAAGTTCCTTCCTAATTTAATTTAGGCCGAGTAGAATGGAAGCTCGATCATCATGAATTCCATATTTTTGTCCTAGTTTGGATTCTGATGGTAAAAGCTTAATCAAATTACAATATTGGATATTTCTCTATCAAGACGACACAATTCTTTTAAAGATTAATCGATGTCGGGGTAATAACATAATGAGTGACGAATTCAGAATTCAAGAATCGTGTAGGCTTGATTTTTTTTTCTAAAACAACCGTGGTGAACTGGTGATAAGAAAATTTTAGCACATTGTCAATATTTATCTAAAATATAATAGATATACATTGTTTCGAAATGCACAACTAGAACTATTCAAATTACTATTCATATATTTTTTGATTGGGTAAATAATTGAAATGCTAAAACTAGTATTTCGTGAGTCGAATTCACAATCTATAGTCGTACTAGACATCCAAACTACTATCTAATCAATTACTCGATAGAATTTCAAAGTTCTATCTTACGAAAAGAAAAATTAGAGGAAAGATAGAAATTTTTTTAAGTCATATCTTATGAAGAGAAAAATTAAAGGAGAGATAGAGAGAAAAAAGTAATAAATGTTAAAATAGTAAAAATTATAGTCATCTTTGTATCGAAATACAGTCATTTGACTAAAAAGAGAAGAGTTTTTTTTTCTTTTTAAGAAAAAAAAGAAAGAAGTTTATTAACAGACCCAATATGCTTTGGGAGTTTGGGAAAGTAGAAATCAAAATACAAGATTGCAAAATAAAATACCATTGATGTGAATCGAACCTAGGTGAGCACGTTGCAAGCAAAACCACTCAGCCAAGCCAACCAAACCTGGCATATTTGTATGCGCTAATAAAGCTGTACAATAAGTCTCGGTTGGGCTTGAGCCCAACCAATGCTTATGTCTGGCCCAAGGCCACCAAATAGATAATAGTAAACTACAGTTTAGTTATCAACCAAATTTTAATTTACAAATACATTATTTAGACAATATCTTATACTTTTAAGGACACAAATTAACATATTAGAATAAATAGATTTCCTCATGTCATCTGTCACTACTTATGCTACCAAAATACCCTTTACCATATTCGTCCTACTCACTTATTGCTACTGACAAGTAATGTGCTACTGTCGATAAAAATGTGCTACGATCAGTGCTATTTCAAATTTTTCCAGCAATTCTTTGCCAACTCTATTGTTGGCGTCGTGCTACAGCCTCAATTGCTAGTGTGTTGCTACTACCCGACTATGCTATGCTATTGCCGGTGCTACTGTCAAGAATATGCTACTGCAATTTTTTCCGACTATGTTATGCTACTGCCAATTTTTTTCGACAATTCTCCGACTATGCTATGTTTCTGTCGGTGCTACTGCCAATAGAAAACAATGCTGCTACCGTCGTTTTTGAAGCTGCTACTGCCGACTATAAAGCTCGATGCTACTTCTACTGTTTAAATATGTGCTCTAATGTTGCTACGGTCATTGTTGCAGTCATGCTACTGCTACTGTTCGTGTATCAACAAGCCTTTTGAAAGTTGACACAGTAGCATCAAGCCGATACACCAATCCTTATTTTCTGATTACAAGTAACGGGAGCCCTTCTAGTGAGGACCTCTAAGATAAGGACTAGTTGAGGGACTTTTCGGTTTATCCCGCTTTTCGATCTTATATCCACATCTTAACCGTTCATTTTATAAATATTTATGAGTAAATCATTTCTGCAAATTTTCAACTAAATTGAAAATCGTTAAGACATTCATAAGTGTGATTTACCAATTATGAACTTGAACGGTGCATGTTTAACAGATTTGGTTCGTCCATTGATTTGATCTAAAACTAGTACTTAACGATCACCAATTTGGCTAAAATTTTGTATGATTGATCTACTTATATAAATCTACAACTTCAACGGTTAAGATGTCAAATTTTGATCAAAAAGTTGGTCTAATAAATAATTAATTGAAAAGTCCTTAACTAGTCCTCAACTTAGAGATCCTCATTAGAATAGCTCCCTACAAGTAACATCAATCCCTTTCCCCTTAGACACTTCTATACATATCCCCACCAACATAGTAGCATCAAGCTTTTGACACAAACTTGAGGCTACCAGATTTTGTTCTGATGGAGAGAGAGAATAGAGAGAGAGGTGTACCAATTACATGACTACGATCGCGCCAATGAGAACTCCGAGTACGTCACCCTCCGTCGTCAAACTCCAATGTCAGCATCGTGATCTACAACAACGCAGTCCACTCCTACAATAACTCCGATCCCAATCTCGATTAGTCTTCTTATCCGTCGTCGACAATGGAGGAGAGCATGGAACCGTTAATTGGTGCAACAGTGACGATAAGGCCTTGGATTTGAGGAAAAGGGGGCGGCAATGGTGGAGAGAGAGAGAGAGAGAGTGTGTGTGTGTGTGTGTGTGAAGGATTTGCAGAAAACCAGATCCGGGTTGGGGTGTATGTGGGGGAGAGAGGTGTATGAAGAGTAATGACATTTGACGTAATTATTTTGAAAAACTGAGTTATTTTGTCTTTTTGTATAAAAATTAGGGTCAGGTCTAATACAACTTGTGTGTGGGTTTGAACTCATGTCCTAATCTGATAAAAAATATAAAAGTGGGTGTTTTATGTTTTGAAATTTGATTAGTTATTTATATGTAATTTACCTAATAGATAATCCAATTTTTTGAGAAAATGAAAATATATATTCTAGTGATCAACTAATTATGAACCATACAAGATCAAGCTTGTGAATCGGAAGATCCACCATTGCAATCGAGGCTCAATTGACTATCGAAACAGCAAGACTAACATAAGCTAAAGTGCTAAAAGGAAAATGCAATAACTACGGTTTAAAAAGACAGAAAATCTAAGACTAAAAACCAAGAAAAGTTCATGTACCATTTTAGATTTTTACCATATATTTTGTGAGGTTAATATTAACATAATAACATTATTATATACTGCTTTACAAACTACAATTCATTTTGGAGAAAATTAAAACCATAGGGGTTCTAATGATAATCATTTAGTTGAGAACTAACGAAAGACTTTTTCATTACTGGTTTATTACACCCATTTTTAATTATATTTTTCATCTCAACCGTTCAGTTTTTAGGTCTATATATGAAGATCAATTCATCAATCATTAATGAATCGAACTAAATTAAATCAGTAGACAATCAAAATCTGTCAAACATGAATCATTTAATTCTATTATCAATAAATCATAATTATGAATGTCTTACGATTTTCATTCTTGGATAACAATTTATAGAAATGATTACTATATATATACAAGTTAAACGGTAGAGATGTGAATATGCAATCAGAATCGGAAAGAGGATAAAAAGAAAAAAGTCCTCATTAGTCTATAACTAAAGTAGTAGGTAGTCTCTAAAAGCATCTCTATCAGTATTAATAAATGTATTGCTAAATTTATCAATATTTAGACGACCAATACTAATATTTAAGCTTTTTGATCCAATAATATTACTACTAAACGTTTGTATTAGCTAAGTTTTAAGTAATTTTGTCTTTTTGATAAATTTATCAATTTTCTAAATTTGTCTTAAATATTAATATTATGTTGGAGGAAAATATTGATAAGTCGACAAATTTTCAGTTTATCAGTTGAAGATTTTCTGACCAAATAATCCTCGTTAAAACCATATCTCACAACAGAAGCAATGAAAAGGATTCTCTCTGCTCCCACCCCGTAGGTTTCCAATAAGAGATATTCTTGACTCTTTGACTCAATTCCATATCTGTTGGAGGTGGGTTTCATCTCTCCCTCTCTCTCTGTCTCATATTCGATTGCGTATCCGGAAATGTAATTGCTGGGCTCAGCTACACTCCGGAATTGTTTTGCAGATTGTTCAGTACTACTTGCATTCTTGAATTCGATTCATTGCTGCTTTTGGGTATTTCAAATATTCATTATCTTTGCTTATCTTATGTGTAGAGTTTGATAGCTGGAGTTTTATCAAATGTGCTGATTTGAGGAGGAATTTTTCATGGTGATGGCAGAATGTTTGGCATCCCCACTATGTGTGAAGCTGCAAATGCAGAGGAGTCTCGCCCGAGGGAAGCCCCGGAGTTTGCAGTCGAAAATTGCACAAAGGTTTAACTATTTGTGTTTCTACTTGCTTTGTTTTGATCATGGTTATAGTATTGTAGTTTCTTTAGTGTTGTATTGAAGAGAGGGATTAATGTGGGCTAATGCTGATGTTGGTTATGACATTTGGCTCATGTTACTTAGTAAACTTTTTATAGGGGGGAAGTTATAGCTCTAGTAGTGAATCGACACCGCAGTTTAGCTGGCAATGTGATTCTTACTGTACATATACTGCAGTTTAGTTTAGTTGGTTTTTAAAGGTTAAAACTTTTTGGTTAATCTTACATATATGGATTCTTATCATTCTATTTATACATTTCGGACTGTAGGAAGCATTCCTATGGAAATTGTAAAACTGTTCCATTACCAATGTGGAAGACGTGTGAGTTCACTGCACCTGGCTTCTCACATTTGAAAGTTAGTCCTTTTTCTGGGGAGGTCGGTTTGAAATGTAGTTGCTTGGGGACATTGATAGGCTCTGATGGTGCAACCGCCTCTGATTGGGTTCCTATTGTTGATCAAGTGCTTTTAATGGCCAGTGTGTTTCTCACATATATGGCTGGAGTAATTCCTGGTTACAATTCTAGTCCACATTTTGAGAAGAATGTCAACGACAATGCGGTTCCGAAGACTTCAAACGCTTCTGGTAGGTAAGGGTAGGCATGTCAAAAGTTTGAAGCTTGAAGTTTTTGTCATTTTAATGTTTCTTTGGGTAGATTACTAAGTTCCCACACTTACCCTTCAACTTTATACTGAAGGGGAGCCCATTGAGCTTGAAATCTATTGGCATTGAACTCTATAGTTCTTGTAATTGGGAATATATTTCATTTAGAAATATGGGTGGAGAGCTTCTGATTGTTATTATCATTGTTATCTTTTTCTATTGTTGGTATGTGGGTTTGTTTCAGTTTCTCAAAGTGCATTTTCTCTGATTGCAGTGCAAGAATGAACAATGATCCAGATTCAGGTTATCCCATTGGTGCAGTGAAAAAGAAACTTTTAGATTCTCTAGAAGCACTTGAGCTAGGAGACAATGTGGGAAATAGGGTCCTTGAACCTGAAGGGTATTCTTCAAAGAGACCTTTAAGTTTGAATGCTATTGCTGATGGTCCCCGACTACGACTGCTATGGACATCATTGCAGAGAATTGAGGAAGAGGTAAGCACCTCCTGCCCTGCTTTTCTATGCCCTCCTGCCCTGCTTTTCTATGTTTTTTTTTGTTTTCAACAACTCCTGCTTTGCTATGGTTACTTTGCTATACTTTTTCTCTTTCCCTTTTCTAAGATATATTTTGGCACTTAATTGCAAAGCCACTCTTGAGTTTTAAAATTGCTATCTAAGCTTTATTCCTTTCAATTTTCTCATTGAACTTGCAAGATGGGTAAGAGATCTACTCCATCTCTCTTTATCTTAAGAATGAAGTTGGTGTATTAGTCTAGTAGTAAGGGTTATAACTAGTAATTGTGCTTCATTTTACTCAATGGATAAGGAGATCATGCTAATTTTTATGCATATTGTTTGCATGGAACTATGAACTATCTAAGTCAAGAGAGACTTCTACAAAAGAGCTATTTCGTACAAGTCCCTATTGGATGTTGATTAAAAACATGAGTAGAATCAAGTATTGCTTACGTTGTTTCAATTGAAGTATGTGCTGATTGTACTCTTTTAACATTGTTTTAATAGGTCAAATCTATGTCCAATTCTCAAACTGTAAACTCAGGTAATTGTTTGGCGGATTTTTCTGGTGTCATACAAAACTCCTGTCTCCCTGTATGCACTAGCTGGCTAGAAACAGAACTTGATCTTTTGAGCAGCAAACCTAACAAGGTAATTGGGCAGTGAATGTTTCCGCCTGTATTTTTCTTCATCATACACTTCTAGATAAAGTGCTTATTCTGCTCACCACTTTGGTCAGGCACTTGTTTTGCTGATGGGTGCAAAGTTAAATGGCGACAATGCTATTTTACAGAACATCAGGAACACTGGAAAGGAAGACCTCTATGCAGAACTGCTGTACTTTCTTAGTTTTGGTTCCCTCAGGTAAATTTTAGTTGTAATTGTTTTTTCTCTTGGTCTTGTTTCTTTAGAATTGGCCAACTAATTGACGTCTATGTTTGCAATATGACCTTGGTTCTCAACTTTCTGTTTCTGAATTTTTCTGCAAAATCAGATTCGCTAGCTTTACAAAATATGAATATTTGAGATGCAGTTAGTTACTTGAGCACAAAAGTTTTACTAGTGAAGGCTATATAATAGGCTAGGTAGAATGTTAGGTAGACATACCGATATGCAATGTCTCTTTTCCGCATTCCTATATCTGTTGAAAGAAATCATTGTCAGAAGGAGTTGGAGGTGAAAAGGGATTACCTAGTTTAGTGGTTTTTCAGATACAAGCTAAAGGAGTTTAGATGTGGGAAAATTGCTATAGAGAAGCTTTACTTGGATAGTGGTTGTGGCACAGCAAGAGAGAGATTCCATTTGGTAGGCTGTGACTAAAAGTTGATAATGTCTACACTGAACTCAAATCGAATGGAATTCCAACAATGTGCCAAATGACAAGAGGTTTAAGTCAGTGTCTTTGGATTCATTCTCCTTTCAAGTCTTTGATGTCAGTTTGATTTATGCATGACTAAATTCCTTAAATAATGTAAGTTAATAAGGATTTTTTTTGTTCTCTGAGTTCTCTCAAATAATTTAGATGTCCTTGTGTTAGCTTTTATCTTGGCTAACTAATTAGGCTTCTGCAACTTTACAAGATTGAGTTCTCATCTCCGTTTTAGACTCTCCAGCTTGCTACAGTATAACTTTCTTAGTTGCAGAAAAGGATCTCTTATTGTTTACTTGTTTTAGCATATATGAATACAAATTTTTTAAGCTGAAGTACATTTTGATTCCCAGTTTCTCCCAGATAGAAGGGAGTCTTGGGAAATTTGAAAACTTGTTACCAAAAAGAAAAAAGATGGTTATCTCCCTACTTTAGTTACCATGATGGTACTTTGGTGATTCATCGTTGATGCTTTCTGTGCACGATTTGGCAATTGATCTATATTATCTAGATAATAGCGCAGATTTCTCATCCACTGCATTTTCTAGTTAATCTGCATTTTATTGAGATACTTTCCATTACTTGTCTTATTAGGGAGGGTTGCTCTTATGACAGTGGTCTGTTTATGATCCATGGAGTTTCCATACTGGAAGATTTGGTGATAACTTTATCAGATGGGATAGTGAGCATATATCTGGAGCTTATTTCTGTTGATAGCAATGTCTCTGATGAAATGGATGGCATGTCTTTGGCATTGTGTCCTTTGTCAACACGAGCACTACAAAGATTACGTAATGAGGTACAATCTGACAATTCATTTATACAGCGGAGTAGCTTGATTATTGACTCTAAGGTCTTTAGTTTTAATTAGTAATGCGATCTCATTCTCTCCCCCCAACACGCAGAGTCGCAAAGTCGCAAACACACAAACAGAAAAACACCGAACATTGTTTAATTGATGGATTGGACTGCTAATATTATCACATTAACACACAACCACACACACACACACAAGAACAGTAGAACATTGTTTTCTTGAACACTGATGAATTGGACTGCTAATATTATCAAATTATCATATTAAGTCAGTTTTACTTTGCTTATTTTTTCTTATCTCATTTCTACGCAGATGAATTGCATTGTCAAACTTTTAATTATAACATCTACTTTGCTTAAACTTTATTCTTAATTTCATCTGCTTGCATATGGAGTAGTTATTCTTGCCTCTCCATTCCTTTAGTATCTAGCATTTTTGTTTAATTTGATGTTTAGACCAATGGAATTTAGAGTTTTTTTCACCCAATTGTTCCTCCTATGTCAGGTGGCTTTGTACCAATGGTTGTATCAAAATTTGGAAGCAGTTGCATCAATGTACGAGGATCGATTTGACTTATGGACATTTGAGAGTCAACTCATCAAGAAAGTGGACAATGGCTGGAATGAAAACTACAGTTGGTGGAAGAGACTCATCCTTAAAAAATCTGACACTGCGTCATCAACATTAGACCATGTTTGGATTAATAACTTTTCTATGCCTGTAAAGCGAACAAAAGAATTGAGGGCCCTCACAGGCTGGTATGATCTTGCCCTCATCTCAAAATTTTCTCATATTTCATTTGTTCCTAAAAACTTTACTTTCACCTTCACCTGTTATTTGGGATGTGAATCAGATCTATTGATGTATATTTTCTCTGTGAGAGAACTATTGAGCTGGCTAGTTTTCATAGGGCTATACATAGGTGGATGCTGAGCAGATTCTTATTGGAGTGTCATGTGAATCACAGTAGTGTTATATTTACTGGGTGACAAAATGGGAACCAAGAAAACTTGAATCATTTTAGGGTATAGTATATGGACAAATTGGATAGAAAAGCTTGTAAGAAATAAGCATTCAGAAATTTTTTAGGTGAACAAGTGTACAAAGGTTTATCATGAACAACATTATAGCACAAGAGTACACTTGAGTTTGTTTTTCTAGGTGCTTGAGAAAGGTCGATGACTTAATAAACTAGGTGCTGCAGCAATAGTGCTCATGCATTTTCAGAACAACAGAACATATGGCTTTGACTGCTTGAGGAAGCACATTTTGTGTTTTCCGTGAGTGTGGATACTGTGTTCGTTTAGTCATCTTGACCATGCACAAATGATCTAGCTAATATTCCCCGACCCACTTACCATATAGAGCAAAATTAAAAGCACACCTTATTAAAGCGTGGGTAGTCTTTTGGGCCAGAGACATGAGAGATAGATGAACAAATAATCTGTTTTTAGTTTTCTTTTCCTCTTCTTGGTGGTACTATCAATTTATTTCAAATATGAACCATTTCTCCTCTGAATTTGGAACAATGAGAAAGTAGCGTTGATCAATATGATTCGGCTTTGGCATATTTCCCAAAATATTATTTGATCTGAGTTGCCTTCACATTCATTTCTATTGCAGGAGGTACTACTTCAGTCTATTCCTCGAGTTATCTGACATTAGCATGCCTTTGGTCAGAGCAGTCATTGATAAAGTCAGCAAGGCTATGTCATTTTTTCTAGTCTGCTTGATTGGGAGGTCATTAGGACTCATTTATACTGGAATTAGGCAGTCTCTGCAATGGAAGTGATTGACGGGTATTCTTTTTCATTGCTTCTTTCATTGTTTCTTGCAATATCCTTTTTCGTCATTTTTCTTTGCTGTGGCCAATTTGATTCTAAGATTGTAAATTCACTTGCAATACAGAAGTGCTCTTATTTGGGACATCAGATGCAACCCGTTGTACCCATTGATTAACAATCTGAGAAATCATAATAACAATTGTTTAGAGTTGACTATTAATTGGATGTTTTCTTCCTAATTGTGCAAACTATATGGGAAATTTAAGAATATGATATCGTGTATTGATAAGTAGGCATTGAAGCTGGAAACTACTCTTCCAATTCTGGAGTTGCAACGTTTCATATGTCTTTCAGTAACAGACCTGTGCTTTACATTCTTCAACCGTCTACCCTTGTTTATTATTTCTCATGCTTGGTATTTTCTGGAAAAGGTGGGGGAACTGGAGATGCTAGCTTTGTCGGATATAGATCTACTTTTGTCTTGTTTGCATCTATGTTTTGTTCATTTGATGTTCTAAGACCTGTTACGTCTTTCAAGCAAAGACTAATAGAACTGTCTAAGTAATTTTCCTTCTCAGCATTGCTTGAAATCCCTCTTCATCATAATAGACAATGAGACGTATTTGCAAGTATTCATTTGGATTTAGTCTATGTTTAGAAACAGCAAATAATTGTAGTTTTTACTAAACAAGCTAGGCCAGTACTTACTGCCAGTAAAGTTTTGGTGAATGGTGTCTATTTAGATAAAGTTGGTTGGCCAATAGTTGAGTACAAATTAACAAGTTTCTCTAAATATGGTGACTCAAAGGTTTGTGTCACCATATTCCATATATGCCATATTATATCATGTCTTAACTTGCGTGTGGTTTCTCCCTTAATGTTCATGAAGAACATGGTGGGAAACAATCGCATGAGAAAATGACTGGCACATAATGATATTACTTTTCAGTATATCACAAAAGCAAAAGTTCATTTCAGAAGATAATCTATGCACCCTACCATCTTTACACCATAATCTTTTGTTTGATAAGAAACTTCTTATTATGCACTAATCCTCATTGTGTCTATACCTTTATCTAAAGCATGGTTTCCCACTTTCAGCCTTTACCTTTTAACTGACTTAATTAGGAGGATGGACATTATTGAGAAAACTTGTGTAGCTATAGCCAAGTTAGTAGAGTTACTATGCACAGACTAAACGTATTTCAGGGTCTCATAATGGAACTACATCACTCATGCATTTGTTGGCTTGATTTCTCGTTCTCTTGGCACATTTCGTACTAGTAGAGGCTCTCCATTTGAGTTCAAGAACACTGGTTTTTGAGCACGTTTATGTGTATCACTCCCTCTTTCCAAAATCTGTGTTGCCTAACACCCTGTGTGGTGCTCAAACACTTGAATGGGGTCTCATATGTACCCAGCGTCGGCACGGTGTGCAGTAGGGGCACTCAAATTATCCTCCCTCTTCTCTTCTTGTGTCCTCATAGATGAGTTTTGTAGGTGTTCATATTTCGCTTCTGATGCAGTAGTTGATGTACAAGATTTGGCAAAATGGGCACCAAAGTCCACCAGGCGGGAAGAGAAGTGGAGGCATGATTAAAGGGTTGCGGAAACATCACTAACCAAAATAGTAAGAGATTTAGGGCAATACCTTTTATTAGCTATGATTAGACAATGATAAGGGATTTTGATATTATTGTGTGTGGACCTTACTGGCTTTGGTTTCTTTGTAACCTTTCTAATGTGTGGTTGCCTTGCCTGGTGTGTAAAGAATAGATTACGAATCTTGATATGCAAGTGATCTGATTGAAATTGTGGAGGGGATGTTCAAAAACTATCCTATTTGTTGCTGAATTATATAGACACCATTATACAAATGTCCAGCACTATTGTAGCGACTATTATTTGCATGATTACAGATAAGTTGATAAAGTAGTCTGAGGTTCAATTCCTAAAACCAATTGACAATCCAGCAAAAAAAATCAATTGACAATGAAGAGAATAGTCTAAACTCTTATAAACCCACATGCAATACCTCATTTTCCTGATATGGGATAGATATCTCAACACGTCTCTGCACGTGTGGCGACCTCAAGCCTAACAAGTGGACAACATTAGAGATAACGTGGAGTGTGTGTGACCGGTAACGCTAACACACGTGGATGTGGGTAATCCGCTCTGATACCATGATAAAGTAGTCTCGGGTTCAACTCTAAAACCAATTGGCAATTAAGAGAGTAGCTCAAACCCTTATAAACTCACAGACAAAGTCTCATTTTCCTCATGTGGAATAGATATCTCAACACAAGTGAAGAGAGGAACAAAAATAACCTTTTTTTCCTTTCTTTTTCTTCTATTTTCTTTTACGAGAAAACACTATATTATAGAACAAAGAACAAGAGTACAAACATCCTAGCCAACATCAACCGAGAGGGAAGTCTGCAACAAAGTTCTGGTGAAGGATGTGAGAACTGTCAAAATTAAGTTACTGCGGGAACAGTCATCCTAGCTAACACTCTTCCATATTGAACATCCTACTATTGTTTAGCTACTTCTTTCACGTTCATTTTTTTATCTTTTTGATCGAATGAAGAAATATTAGATACAACTGGAGGTTTTATGTTTAGTGGACTCGTTTTTTCTATTTAAATTAAGTGGGACAAAACCATAGATAGGAGAAGAGTATTACTACTATTGAACAACAGAAGCACCTTGTTCTCGAGAAATTTCATTAACCAAATACGTCGATCATTGACAGACATCATGTCATTCTAAACCCCAAAACTGGAAAAAGGCACCCATGAAAATATATCATTTGCTCGGAGCCTCGAACTAGGAAACCTTTTCACTCGGGAATCCTGAGGACCAAACTTTGGTTTTCCATTGTGTTCTTCACGTTTTGAGGGGAAAGCCACCCATTTAGCCATTTTATCCCTTCCTTGCTATCAATGAGAAAGAGGGCAGTCAAACTATTTCATGGCAAACTGGAAAGAGTGAACATTTCAACAATTTTTTATCGTTTAAAGTAGAACCTGAAGACTACCCAGAGCCATGAACAAATTGAATATGGATTACATATGCAAAAATCACGGATAGTATAAAAACTTGCATGAAGAGAGAGAGAGAGAGAGAGGACTCCAACATAATTAAGTAATGGCCATTGTGTATCATATTTTTTTCATCGACACTTAACCAATTTCTACCATAAAACTAAGGAAAAGAAACCCCTACATATTTGACTATGATTGTTTGACTGTGATCCAAAAGCTAAAGCAATAATACATGTGTTGTTGAATTGAATCAAAAAAAAGTAGCAGTAGCAGTAGCATTCATAGAGCTTGTAGCATGCACACACTATATGTCTATATACCTATGAAATTAAAAGGGTTTCCCCGTGGAATTGTCCGCTAGCTCTGTTAAGTTCTATCAGCTGGGCAACGTACGTACTATTTGGGAGGCAGAAACTGTTGTTGAATTGCTTCTGCCTTCAAATGTTGAATTGACCCAGCACTATCGATCTGGTTATACATCAGTTTTGTGGTTTAAGCACGTCTATATATATTATCCAGAAATAACACTTGCACTTATGACTAAATCTAAAGATAAAGCATATATACTTGATGAATTGCCTACTCTACTCATTAATTTTTGAATTAAAATTTGTTTAGTCTTTATGGTTTGAAGTCGACATCAGTTTAGCTTTATGGTTTTGTTTTAATCTGAATAGTCCATATATTTTAAAGTTGACATCCGTTTAGTCCTTGTGGTTTTGTTTTAATCTGAATAGTCCTTAACGTCACAATTTTTCATCGAAGTGCCCATTCCATCCAAAAAATGCAAACAATATTCCATATGTTTTTGAAAATATCATTTTGGATAAACTATTTGAATGAACCATTTTGGTATCTCACATTTACTTTATTGGGCACTTTGATATCTTAATTAAACATAAAAAATGACCATTTGAAGGAAAAATCGTAACTTTAAAAACTGTTCAGATTAAAATAAAACTATAAGGACTAAACTGATGTCAACTCTAAAGTATAAGGACTAATTAAGACAAAATGGACTAAACTGATGTCAACTCTAAAGTATAGACTAAAACAAAACCACAATAACTAAACAGATGTCAACTTCAAAAGTATAACGACTATACAAAAGTATAACGACTATACAATATTTTACCCTTAACTTTTCTATATGGATATGCATCTTAATTACCATATATGCATTCTCCAACAGTACTGTCCCCTAAAGGATTATGTCAATTTTCCTGATGGAGGTTCTTTCTTATATAAATAAATATAAGTAGTAGTTCACTAATTAAGATTTAGAAAAGTAGTAGGCATGCATAATTTTGATCGATAGGTGTTTAATTCGATTCAAATATGATTTTTCAATTTTCATATCATCTAAACTTGATTGGTGGGCAGACAGCCAGACAATATATTGCGAACTCGAAAGTTCACTGATGTAGCATCAAACTGAGGATGTTTCTGATTGAAGATAAATAACGTGCTTAGATATTTTTTTGCTTCTCGATCGATCAAAGCTCTCAACTCTTGAGTCGTCTGAAATACTTATCACACATTCACAAAAGATATTATTAATAGGATTAATTACAAAAAACTATCTAAACTATGATGTTTTTTTATTATTTTCATACCTAATTATCAAAAACTTACATTTACATACACCAAGTTTGATTCCGTTAGAATTTTGATACCTTAACCACTAACACCGTTAAATGTTAAGGGTATTTTAGTCATTTCATAAAATGTATCACATTTATATTTACTTTTAACAAAAATTGATAAAATTTCCATGGATAATCGATTTTTTCAATATATTTATCGAGATTTTTTAAAACCATTTATATTTCCATAATTGTTGATATTTTAGTACTTGATTGTGATTGGTTATTCTTATTGGCTTGTAATTTATCTAATTATAATGAATTCAGTTGTAATGTTTTAATTTATTTTATTTTTCTTAGCATGTAAGTCTATATATATACATGAGTTCTACGAACTTTTATCACTATATTGTTGCTAAACAAATATTTAATGTTACAGATTTTTTTTTTGAATATTTTTCTTAAATTAAATTGTTCTATTTGTATTTGATAACCTCAAAAAATAAATTATTTTGTTAAAAGTAAATGTAAAAATGATATATATATATATATTATGAAATGACGAAAATACCTTTGAAATTTAACAGTGTTAGTGGCCAAGGTATCAAAATGCTAATAGGATGAAAATTCGGGCATGAACATGCAAGTTTTTAATAGTTAGGTATGAAAATAAAAATATCATCATAATTTAGGTGATGTTTTGTAATTAATCCTTATTAATATATATGAATGTGGTAAAGACGTATTTCATAGAGAAAATTTTAATAACTATACACAACAAATGCGCCACTCTTAACTTTCATGCATTTAGTTTCTAAAATCTCAAATTGGTACACAACATTCTATTTTCATGCCGTTATACAGTCTGTTTATTTATGTGTTTTCCATTAAATGTGTAAGGGCTTATCCGTCTCATGACGAATAAGTGAAAATAAACAAAAAAGAGAGTGATTAGATAGCCCAGAACCTCAAGCACAGGTCCTATAACTCTGATGACAAGCAATCTCGATCTCTATCTTTAACGTCTCTAACGTTCAATAACTCTTTGTCTCTTGTCGGCAGGTTGAGGCTGTGTGCGTTATCACGGTAGGAAGTCGTCGATTTGGTTTGAGGGTCCGAGTCTAGGTCGTAGAAGGCTGGCAGACTGATTTTGAACTTCGGAAGATCGGGGGTCCATCATAAGCTCATGTTCATAAGTTCGTGTTGTCGCCGTCGCCGCTAGAGGATAACATGATAGGTCTGGAGGTGGGAGGATAGATGTCGGTGATGAACAATGGGTCTACGGGTTAGCGAGGACGCGGTGCATAGACGAGAGTTGTTGGGTTAACCTTTCACGGCGTCTATTATTGTTGCTTGGTCTGAACTCTGAACTCTTTGTTCAGAGACAAGCTGGTTCACGACTTTGAGGTGGTTCTTCGTTAAGAGTGGCATCGCCAAATTTCGGATCGGTTGATGTGGTGGTGGAGACATGGAGGTTGCCCAGATGCGACCTGATTTAGTAGACCAAGTTGAATTAGCTCCGAGGCAGAGAGAGAGTAGACCAAAGCTAGGAAATACCAAAATCACCCTTTGAGTAAGTGAATAGTTACGTAGATGTAACGACGTTATTGACTCCATGTATTAAAAATGTTAGGTGTTTTGATTGTCATGTACTGATGTGAGTTTTTTGAAACTTAGTATATCAAATTTAGGAGCGAGTCATTCTTTAGGTATTCTTCTTAAAATTTTCCCAATTTGATATGTAATATTTGTGATCCTTAATCCCCAGAATCGGGTAGTTGATACAAATACAACTGTACAAACCAGTCAAATAGTGGACCAAATTGAACAAACAAAAATCTGACCAAAGCTTGAAAGTCGAAACATATATTCATGGTGCGATGCTGGGTAGGGTTTCTGGTTCTGACATTAGACACCACCGATCTGACTTGAATAGAGATGACATTATTTCAACTGGTTCCTTTTACATATATAGTGCCAATTACATGCATGATTCATTATATGCGCATTATAGGTCAGGTCAGGTCAGGTCATATTCATTACGTCGATCTTTAACTGGTTTATTGAAGAACTTCAATCTGAAATAAGTGATCGAGTGAGTGATTCCATATATACTGCAAATCCATATGCTATGTATGTAAATAAGTGAGAAAAGAATAAGCTGAAAGCTAGATATATATATATATATATATGTTAGCTAGAAATCTTTAGTTATATGCTTTGTAAAGAGATTCCTTACATGAAGGAGAGGAATGGTTGCTTTGGACATTCGATCCTTACGCACCTGAAATGGGAATTCTACTTTGACTAATTTTGCACTTGGTAGAGAGGTTGAGATTAATCAAAGTATGCGAACACCTAAAAGGTTTGTGCTGGCATATAATAAAAAGGAGAAAATCATATGCATACTGCCTTCATATTCTTTTGCTTTAGCATTTGATTTCACATCCATGAAAATGGGCATCCCTACCATATCTCTATACATTAGATGCCATTATATATGAATCTTTTAATCTCCATATAGCACTTGGAGAAATCTTTCTCTAAATTATGCATGACTTTTCATGCCAAACAAGAAAAAGAGGAAGAAAGACTTCTAACTAAGCATATCCACAGTTGTTCCTGGGTCAGCTCATCATCATTTTCTATTGTTAATAACATGAATGATTTCTTGAAGGATCATCTTTGTTGGGAAGGGAAGACAACAATATCTAAGTGCCATCTACCTTAGAAAAACATATAACAAGACAGTCCACAAGATGATATTAGATTATTAGGGTTTGAGCTAATAATTATGCTATAGCTTACCTCATTTTGTTGACGTTTTAAGAAAAATAATAGTATGGCATGTTTTGGGTTGGCAACTACCCATCTAAGGAAAAAATACCCATCTTTCTTACTATGACCTAGCTAGCAAGAAAAGAGGTTGCAATAATATATAGAGATGTTGTCTTGTCTCTGTCTCTTACTCTCTTTGAAGAAATCGATCGAGAGTAATTTTTGCAGAGATTTATGCATGGTTGTTGCAAAACTTACATCTGCAAAATGCTAAATCAATGTTTCAAAGTCCACCCGATTGACTTTAGGGTTTTGGCCCCAGATGTCATGAAAGCATATATACAAATTGATAAAATAATATGTTGTTTAACTTTAAAATTAAATAATAATGAAGAGAGTAGCTAAAATTTTTATAAATCCACAAACAAAGTCTCATATTATCGATGTGAGATTGATATCTCAATTTTGTTTGTTAAAATTAACCATAAGGTACGTAGACTTTCCTTTGCGGAAGTTAAGCACGAGGTGCTTTATGATCATAATGTGGTGTGTATCCTATTCTAACCAAGCAAAGAAATTAAGGATCACTTTGTCAAATTATGATGCAATTATCTCTTAGCTAGATAGCTAGCTCTATTATCTTTTCCCTATTTGCTTACACATATGATTGAGGTGGGTGAGAAGTTTATATCCCCGTTGTTCAATCAGTCTTTTTTTCTGGTGCCAGAATTGTGGTTTTGAAAAGTAGCTTTTGTCATTTCCATTAGATCGTGAACTTATTTTCTCCTTACCCTAATAATTGTCCATGCTCGTACCGTTCAATCTAATTAGGCAGCAATTCCGATGGACATGACATTATGAGTTTGACGTAATTAGTTTTTCAGTTAGACTGATAATATGAACCATGCTTTCATAATGAGATGTGAATTGTTCTTTGATGATCGATCATTTCATAAATGATTTTGGAGAGAGATACATTTTCCAACTGAAAACTTCAATAATCGTAAATTCGTAATAGCTCACCCAACGAAGCATGAACCATGCGAATCTCCTCCCGGCGGGCTGTGGCGGTGATCAACCGTGTTATTGACCATATCCATTGGAGAAGGAGCGATTTAAAATTGATATGTATCTTGATAAATAACCTAAGCAACTTCATAGCTTGACGAATGAAGGCCAAGGCTACAGCTTCGCACTCGGATCAATGGCGAGTCTCAACGTACGGTTAGTAACTTGCACAAAAGTATATTGAGGCTGAATTAGTTTTCTTTCTATTGATACAGAACAATATACATACAACAACAAGGTAGTCGCTGCAAACTAATAATCTATACAAATCTAGAATATACAAGAAATCTAGATACATAAGATCTCCTAGAGATACTAGAAATCTATACTTAATTTCATAATATTCTCAACACTCTCTCTCAAGTTGAGGAGTGAATGTCAAGAACACCTATCTTGTGCAACAAATTCTTGAACTTTTCTTTGTCCAACGCTTTTGTAAAAATGTATGTCAATTGATGCAAAGTTCCAACATATTTTGTACGAACAAACCTATCTAAAATCTTGTCACAAATAAAATGACAATCCATTTTAATATGACGAGTTCTTTCATGAAAAACTGAGTTTGTAGCAATATGAAGAGCTGTTTGATTATCACAATATAACATGACAGGTTTGGCAATAAATAGGTATATGTAAATCATCAAACAAATGTTGTAACCATATATGTAAGCTCACAACAAGTACTTGTCATAGCTCTGTATTCGGCCTCAACATTTGATAGAAAGAATGTTCTTTGCTTTTTGGTGCGTCATGAAATAAGTGATTTTCCCAAGAACATACAATAGTCAGTAGTAGATCGATGAATAATGAGACAACCCGCCCAATCAAAATCACAAAAGACTCTTAAACTTAAATCGTTACCGGTATGCAAAAGAAGGCCTTGACCAGGAAAATATTTTAAATACCTAACAACTCGAAGTGCTGCATCCATATAATGTAGATGTGCCTCAAGCATGAATCTGCTTAAAACATGTACTGAATAGGTAATATCAGCCTGGTAATAGTAAGATATGTGAGACGGCCAACTAAACACTGATACGCTGCTGGATCCTTAAGCAATTCTCCTTTATTTGACAGTTTTGATTCTTTCATTGGAAATTCAATAGGCTTAGCACCAAGATAACCAGCATCCTTGATAATTTCCAACGTATACTTCCTCTGAGACAAATATATACCTTATCTTGAACGAGCTATCTCAATTTCAAGGAAATATTTAAGATCACCCAAGTCTTTAATTTTAAAGCATGAATCCAGAAATTTCTTAAGAGCTTTAATAGAATCTAGGACATTTTCGGTGATAAGAATATCATCTACATAAATCAACAACACTGTAAGGGATTTACCAACCTTCTGAAGAAAGAGAGAATAATCTACCTTTGATTGAGTGAACCCAGCAGAAAGAATGGCTTCAGTAAACTTGAAAAACGAGAGGCTTGCTTCAAACCCATAAAGATATTTGTTAAGGTGACATACACAATTCTCCCCTGTCGCCGAAGACCTAGAGGAGGAGACATATACAACTCTTCTTGTAAGTCACCATTTAGAAAAGCATTATTAACATCAACCTAATGAAGAGACCAGTCATGACAAGCAGCAAAAGCAAGAACACAACGTACAATAATCATCTTAACATTAAGTGAAAACATATCATGATAATCAATTTAATGCCAGCAGCTTGAGTAAAACCCTTAGCAACAAGTCGAGTTTTAAGTCTTCAACAGAACCATCTACATTATGTTTAATACGATACACCCATTTACAAGCAATATGACGTTTATCAGGAGGTAAAAGAACGAACATCCATGAATTGTTGGAAGTAAGAGCAACAAGTTCATCATCCATTGCTTTTTGCCAACGAGGGTCACAGACAGCTTCATTGTAGGATGAGGGCTCCTCATTCCTGCTCATGGAAGCCACAAAGGATAAATGTGATGGTGAATATCAATGATAAGATATGAAATTACAAAGTGGCTAATGTGTACCTGGTAATGCGTGCCTGGTGGAGGACTCGACATAGAAGAGAACGGACTGTGTGGGGGAAAAATCACATACGAGCAAACATAATCACAGAGACGAATATTAGGAGCATGAGTGCGTTGAGAATGACGCAGAACTGGATCATATGGAGGATTAGCCTATAATGTTCATTGGTGAAATATGAGCAATGGGAAGATGGGTTCTGGCCGAGTTTGGATCCAACTCGGTAGAGATTGGAGAGGTTGGGTTCGAGGTCTGGGTGGTGGCGAAAGGAGGCAGAGAGGTTTTGGTGGTGATGGGAGGGGAGGAAAGCGCGACATTGCTGGAGAGAGGAGGCGACGGAGCGGCTGGTGTAGCGGTGAGGTCAGGCAACGGAGCGGCTGGTGTAGCGGTGAGGTCAGGCAACGGAGCGGCTGGTGTAGCGACGGTGGAAGTAGGGAAGCAGGGTTGTGGGTGGACGTCAGAGCAGAAGATTTGGAATCATGAATGGGATTGAGTTGCAGATTGGGTTGTGGAGAAGATGGTGGTAGAGTGGGTTGCATGCAGGGTTGGGGCAGAGTGGGTGGTGAAGATGTCGATGGACAAGAGGAAGGAGATGTCGATGGAAAAAAGGAGATACCGTGTTCTGTGTTTGACTGAAGAATGGGTCTGAGTTAAAAGGGACATGAATGGATTGGGCTGTTGGGTGGGTTTTAGTTGGGCATGGATTTGGTAAACGGTGAAACGTGTCCTCAAGAAAGATGACATCTCGGTTAGTGAAAAAAATTCGGGTCTCAATATTGTAGAGTTTGTATGCCTTCTTCCTCATTGGATAACCCATAAAAATATATTTGGTGGCACAAGGAGAAAATTTGGAAGATGAATTAGGAATAGTGGCAAAAACAACGCAACTAAAAACACATACGCAAATAATCAGGAGGCTTATTGTAAAGTATTTCAAACACTACCATGATCAGTACTTTAGCCGACAAAAAATTTTGGTCGGCCTGTTAATCCAATTCGTCGACTAAGATGTCGTCGGCTATAACTTTAGCCGACGAAACTATCAGTAGTTGTCGGCTATAGTCTACTACTTTAGCTGACAAATTCTTTTATATTTTTCGTCAGCTAAAATTAAGACTAAAGCCGACGAAACAGTATTTCGTCGACCATAGTCTGAGACTTTGGCCGACAAAAATATTATAATTTGTCGGCTAACCATTGGAAAAAAATAAATAAATAAAAATAAAGATAGCCGACGAATTATGGTAAATTTCGTAGGCTATAAGTCCACTCCAGCAAAAAAAACCCTGAAATTTCTAAATTATTATTCCAAGCAACCTGCAAATTACACCAAAACATCTCAAATTATAACCAACATCACCATCAATGATAACAACACGATTTTCATTAAAATATTTATAAATTGTTCATAAACAAATAAAACTATAAAAATTAATTAACTACACAAAATCAATATCGTCTAAAAAACATTCTCCCTAAAAAGAAATAGAAAGATGGGATTGAAAACGGAGGACACGAGCAGTTTCAAGAGTATGTCTGTGCTTTCTTTCTACGAAACCATTTTGTTGAGGTGTGGAAAATAACCCCTTGCTCAAGGAAAAAAAACTTTTTAAGGAAAGGAATTCAGCTCCATTATCAGAGCAAAATTGTTGAATTTTAGTGTTGAATTGAGTTGCAACATGGTTAAAAATTGACAAATTAAAGTTTGCACTTCACCCTTATGTCGCATTAAAAATACCCAAGTAAAATATAAAAATCATCAACGATGGTTAAGAAATAACAAGCACCAAAATGAGAAGAAGTTTTATAATGACCCCAAATATCACAATGAATAAAAGAAAAACAACTTGAAGTTGAAATTGAGTTAGGATGAAAAGGTTGACGAGTTTGTTTCGCCAAGGGACGTCAAACATCACATTTATGACTAGAATTGAAAGAAAAATTAAGCTTATTGGCTAGATATTGCAGACGAGTGGGAGAGGGGTGTCCGAGCCTCCGATGCCAATGATCAGAGGAAATAATATGATTGCAAGAAAAATAGGAAGAATGAGAAGTTGAAGCCAACTCCACAAGATAATAAAGGTCTCCATGTCGCTTTTCCACACCAATCATCGTCCTCATTGCCAAGTCTTGTAAAATACACTAAGACGGAACAAAAATCACGGAACATTGTTTTGCCAACGGACATAAGATAAACTTTAAAACTTGGCACATAAAGAACATTATTGAGTAGAAAGGAATCATTGAATCTAAATGAGCCAGTCATGATAATTTCAGCTATATCTCCACTAGGCAAAGAAACCGATGCCAAAAAGGATTCTCATCAATATCCATCAACGAATTTGGAGAAGTAATATGATGGGTCCCTCCACTATCAATAATCTAATGATCTAAAGTGGCCGGCAACAATTTCGATGAAGAATGTGGTAAACATGCACCAGATGCTTGAGATGAAAGAACACTCTTACTTCTTACGAAGGTCATAAGTTGTAGACATTGTTCAACGATAAGATGAGGATCAATTGCTTGAAGTTTGTGAATGACATAATGATCGGAGCCATGATAAACAAAGGAGAAGGTAAAAATTCTCAAACTAATACCAACAGTACTAGTTGGAAATATTTGATAATTTAGGTACAAAAACGTGAGGTTCTTGATACCATATAAAAAAGTATATTGTGGCTGAATTAGTTTTCTTTCTATTGATACCAAGCAATATATATATATACATACCATAACTTAGACAACAAGGTAGTCGCTATAAGGTATGATTCTATACAAATATAGAACATACAAGAAATCTAGATACACAAGATCTCCTAGCACAGATACAAAAAATCTATACTTAATTACATAATATTCTTGACATAACTTAGTATCGCGTAGGGATTTAAACTCGATTAATGTTGGGTTTATAGATCAATGAAGTAGGTTAATTCGTTGCTTCTTTCATGGAGCAAGCAAGGGCCATGGATTAAGCAATCAGACTTCTAAAATACGACCATATTTTGTCTCCTAATTGAAAGGGAAGGTAGCTAGGGCACTGATGGATGATGCAAATGTACACAGTAAATTACAAAGAAAAAACCTTAACGTACCATCCCTCTCTGATGAGGACCCATGCAATACCCATTATGGGAGACATGCATGTCTCTTTGCCCACTTTCAGTCCTCCTCCATTGAACTGTTACAGTATGATCGATCATCCTTCCTTCTCCACATATATGTTAACAGTGACGGAAATAAATGCCTGACTCGTGACTCGTGGGCTAGCTGCTCATTGCAGCAGAGAGTCATGCATAAGAGAAAGCAAAGTAAATTAAAGCTAGCAAAGCAGCGGTACGTATATCAATACGACAAAGAGAGATGGAATACGATGCTTTGCTTTCCGTGTACTTTTCCTTAATTTGTTTCTCACCAACGCAAGAATAATCCACCTCAACCCCTTTTGCTACATCTAGCTATCTGAATGCACACTGCTATGATATCAATATTGATGTCATAATTATTGGAGGATTACACACAAAATATGTCATATATAGTGTCAAAGGATTATTTACATGGTTAATATTTTGCCTAAATTGCATGTATCAGGTGTATAATCTAGCTTCTTTGTCTATATGTGTAGGATGGAGATGCCATTTTAGGTTTGGCTTTGGCCTAGCTATGTATGATAAATATGAAAAAAAAAATCTAATTTTTCGTTCTTCGTATAATCCCCATCCCCATTTTAGTTTCTATATTCCAAATATATTATGATATTTAGTTTCTATATTCCAAATATATTATGATATATATATATATATATATATATATCAGTCTCTATTCAGATCGGAGCCCCGCTCTAAATTACAGTGTGAAGCTCTTTATTTGACTCACTTTTAAAGTCAGATTTTCACTGCTCCACATTTCAATGTCTAGAACACAATGTGTAGATCATTTATGTCAAGTTTCATCTAATTTAAACATCATTTGAGCTTCAGTAATCGTAATTTACACGAACAGTTCTGCTTGAACAGATTTTGTTCTATTAGCTTGTTTCATCTAATTCGGTACCCAAATGATCTTCAAATTACATGAAACTTAGTAGACATGTTATACACACTATAATTTAGACTGTATGATAGAAATGTGAAAATCTAACCATATATATATGGTGATTCATAGTCGGCCATGTATGGGATTATATGCTAGCTAGGATTCGAGTGTGGAAGTCACGCAGGAATATTGGAAGAGACTGAATTCTCTCCTTAATTTGAAAATAAAAATGATGCATTCGTTTTTCCCTTGTTAGGATTCTCCAAGTCAAAGAAAGATTTCTTGAGGAACCGGCCAAACAAGAAAAAGCCACCATAGACATAGAGATGAAGGAAGAAAGAGGTGGTGCCTTTGGCCTTTTCCTTTCAAAGATTATGTTTGATTTATGCTACTGACTAAACTGTCCTTGTCAAATTGTAATTACACGAGGATCTTCCGGTACATTCATACCCCATTTCAGCTAAGAACAATTAGCTTCCTCTTAATTTGTTTCATATATACTTCCATGTTAAGCAGCCTAGCCTCTCCCTCTTCCATCTCTTTCACTTTGGTTTCTGCATATTTCAAAACCCACTTTACAGTCACCTTTGCTGAAGCTTCTCTTGTCTCCCTCTCTCTCTCTCTCTCTAGCTCCCTCTCTGAACATTATCATTTTCTCTTTGTCACTCCCGCTCTCTGATCTCTCTCTCTCTCTGCCTTCATAGCTAGCTAGCCTTGGAGCTGGTTCATGGATATTGAAACCTTGTGGGCTCTTGGGGGGTGGTTTCTTTTTCCAAATTGCATGGCCTCAGCACCTAAACCCATCTCTGAATCCCACACAACACCTGCAACAAAGTTACACCCCTTGATTCTCTCTCTTACCCTTGTTTTCGTTCTGCTCCTTCTTCTTGCCACTCCGTTATCAAACTCGTCTTCATCAATGGCAACGAAAAGGCTTCTCTTGGCCGATACTACTAGTACCACCACCACAGATTTGCAGCCAAAGGAAACCCACAACTCGCGCACGGCTACTTCTTCATCAACTTCGACAAGAGCAAGATCAGAGTTTGGAGCTGAAGCTCATGAAGTTCCTAGCGGTCCGAACCCCATATCAAACTAGCTACAAAAGATGATAGATCACAACTAGCTACTGGATGAAGATCGATCCCTAACGGCAAAGAGTTTATTATGGTTTGTCAAGATCTTTCTGGTTGTTAATTGTTTGAGTTTGCCGTCAATTCATGAGAGAATATTGTTTACCTTTGTTTTTGTGGTCATCATATATTATTAGCATTACCCCTCTTTTTTCTGGCTAGAGATATCATGTATAGCAAGAGACACTTTTTAATTTATATTATGTAAGATCTATCAACTTATAATCTATATAGTTTCATCTGAGTGTGTAAGTTATTAATAATTTATATATATATGGTACTATATATGAGTTCATTGGGTGGTATTAGTGGTATATATAAATAGAAAATGATCATTTCCACACAAAAAAATAAAAGTTAGGCCCAAAAACAATGAATTGAAAAGTTAAATGTCCATTCCAATATAATATGTACTTATTAATGCCTAAATACATAAAATTTTATTAAATTCATAATAAAATAATATTTTTGAGATAATTTTACCATTTTTCTTATACACACTTGGAGAAAGAAAAATGAGAGAGAATATTTTGCCGGTTACCGGACTCCGTTCACCGATCATCGGATTTCGGTCACCACCGCCAGACTCCAATCACCATACGTTGGAAAATTACTGGTAGCTGGAATTTCACCGTTTTTTCTACTAGAGGCAATAAACTTTTACAGAAAGCTGGGGGTTGCATCTACATTAAAACCAAGTCTACTAACCCTAGTATACTCTAAAACAAAGTCTACTAACCCTAGTATACTTCAAAACCAAGTTTACTAACCCTAGTATACTTCAAAACCAAGTCTACTAACCCCAATATACAGGAAAACCAAGTTTACTAACCCCAGTATACTTCAAAACGAAGTCTACTAACCCTAATATACATTAAAACCAAGTTTACTAACCCAAATATACATCAAAACTAACTTTACTAACCCCTAAATCCAAGTCTACCAACCCTAGTATACTCTAAATCCAAATATACTAACCTCAGTATGCTCCAAATCTAAGTATGCTAACCTTAGTACTTGGATTTGGCGCTGCTCTTCGGACTCATAGTGTTGCAGCAACCGGCGATGAGGAATGGAGAATGTCTCTAGACTCTTATATGTCTCAAAAATCAGATCTATAGGGTTACAAACCTCCGCCTCCACCGCGCCTCCTGAATTCCTCCCCCTCCTCCCCAAATCCACCTCCTTAACCGAATCCGACTTCCACCCTTACCTCTCCTCCATATCCGACCACTACCACCGCTTCGAGGACATCCTCAACCACGTCAAGAACGAGTGCCTCTACCTCGACTCCATTGGCGGCCAGGACGAGGCACTCGTCGCGTGTCTCCGTGAAGTCCCTGGGCTCTATTTCAAGGAGGACTTCACTCTCTAAGACGGCGCCACCTTCCGATTGGCCTATCTGTTCTCTAGCACGGTAGAGAATCTTGTCCTGCATGAGAAACTCTCGAATTACCTCGACATGGTGGAGCTTCATTTGGTGAAGGAGATCTCGTTGAGGTCGAACTCGTTCTTCGAGGCACATGGACAACTAGAGGTCAATGAAATAGGTGGAGGAGAAGAGTTCGTCGGTGATGGTAGTGGAGACGAGGATATGGTTGACGACGACAGGATCTGAGAGAAAGAGAGATCTGATATGATACGATGACAAGATCGGAGAGAGAGATCTAATATGATATGATAAAAATAATAGATGAGTGGTTGATATTTAAGATGAATAAAATAGTTTTTTTGTTAAGATTTGGGTAAATAAACAAGGTAAATAAGTTTTTATTAGAATGAATAATGAGAAAGTAAAATTAGTATGAAAGGGTCAATAATTGATATATATATATATATACATATATATTTAGTTTCTAATTAATGTTTTTTCTTGGTTCAAATTATATTTTTACTCATGCGAATCCTTAATTATCATAAATATAGTACTAGTTCTCAACTTCTCATAGAGTACTGATAGAGAGTTTACATACACATGGATACATTGAAGGTATTGGCATGTGGGTTTCAAACCCAGCAATGTAGCTAGGTTATGAATGAGAGAAAGAGAGAGAGAGAGAGAGAGAGAGACGAGTCTAGTCTAGTCTGATGAAATGGAAGCAGTGGTTGTCAGATTATCACTGCGTTGCATACAATGAAGGCCAGCCAGCCAGGAGGGGGAGCACCTTTTGTTTTGCCTGAGAGAGTAATATTGATTGGGAAATTATATGAGACTATGAGAGCGAGCTAGGTAGCGAGCATCGATCATTGATCATCATCACCTAGCTTTTGATATTTGGACTTTCCCTTTTGTCTTGTCAAAATTCATATTCCAAGAAAGCTAGCAAAGCTGATAACAACCAGAGGAGCTGCTGCAGCGGTGGTCATGATTTTGATAATCATAACTGTATCATTTGCCTGTTGTTGAATAAAATGCATGTCACCAATCATTTGCTTTATCATACTGCTTTTGAAAACTATATAACAATTTTAAAAAAAATCTTAAGATATATAAAATATATATGCACTGAGAGACTGATCGAAAATAAGGCTGATCGAGGCTGCTTGCACCTCCATTGATTTCTGCAGATAGAGTCGTTCAACATTTCAACTTAGCATGCAGACGGGACAGTTGCATCAGGGCCCATGTCGTTTAAGTGTATCAGTGTATGCGTGTGAAGTGGAGGGACCAAAATTTACAAATTCATTAGTGTTGAGGTAAATGTAACCCCTAGATAAATTAAAATTAGGTCTAAGCCTAATTAAATTAACAAATCCATCCAGTCAAATTGTTAATTAAGAAGATTGCGGGAAGCTTGAAAAAAGGGGTAATGCATATTGGACAATTGGAGCTGTTTAATTTAGTATACTGACTTATAAAAAATAAAAATAAAAAACTAGTACTTGTGTTCAGTGTTGGAAGAAAAACCGTTATTTATTACACATAAAGATGGTTGATAATGATAACATATGGTGTAAAAATACACACATCAAAGAGTCAAGTAACATGTCCTAGATTAAATTGGCAAAGTAATCCACCAAGAAATTAGTCTTTTCTCTAAACATGTTTGAACGAGACAGACTGGAACTGAGTAGCAAGCTTACGAATATCAGTCACAATAAACTTGATTATCTATAGATAACAAGAACGGTTGAGCAGAACATCTATAAGCACTTTCGAGTCACCTTCATTGTAAATAGGCTGAGAAGAAATTTGAAGAAGTCTAGATCTGTAATTAAAAGGATTCACTACACCACAAACACTCATTGATAGTATTTCAAAAACGATATCGTATCCCTTTCATAGCGTTTTATTAAACGCTATCACAACCCGAACTATAAAAAATCCAACATTTTTCATAGCATTTTTGAAACGCTATCGTAAACTTTACAACAATAGCGTTTACAAACCTGCTATTGTATATGTTATCAATAGCAACATATAAACACTATTGCTCATAATCGATAGCATTTCTTGAATGTTATAAATATGTTTATAACATCATTCAAAAAGTGCTATTACTGTACTATTAAGCAGCATTTTCTAGTGCTATAGACATTTCTTTTGGAGCATTTAGCTAAATTTGGAAATGCGATAAGTATGAGAAATGATCAATCAAAACACCAAATGACATTTATAAACCAAAAGTTACGCAAGTCTTACAATATCTCATCCAACAATCTTCTTGTACTTAGATTGTTATAGATACAAACAAATCCTACCAAACTCATCTAGTACTTCACTGAAAAGTACCCAACCTCACAAAAATCTCTCTTACTTAAATAGAACTTGAAGGATGCATGTAACCATTTGTGAGTAGTTCAATTTTCACAAAGGGCTCAGGTCAATTCTTATTTACGAACTGCTAATGCTTTTAATCATGTCTCCAAACTAAGATTAATTAATCGTATATACAAGAATAAGTCGAAATTCAACTCAGAAACAGAAACATTCACATCTTCGTACCCAAAAAAATTAATCAAATGCATTAACCAAAAGCCCAGTGACTCAGTGAGGTAATTAAACAAACACACTTTGAGTGCAAAAATTTGTACCTTCCCAAACCATCCTAAAATGAAGTCCCGGTTCTGAGACCGCAAGCGTTCTTTGAATTCCTTGAGTTCCCAATCAGCCTTGTCAAACTTGAAGCCCTTGGGTTCGGCCTTTCTCTTTGCATTTGCTGCACTCGATGTTGAGATTCTCTTCCGACTTTCCCTTTCGCCTCCACAAAAACCCTGATCCCCAATATCGCATTCTTGTGCCCTGAGAGATTAAGCTCAATTTATCTCTTAATTGTCAGAAAGATTGAAAATTATCATGTAGTGATTAGAACATCCATGGCAGCTTATGAACTGCCTGACTAGAATTATAAGGATTTTTTCTAAAGATAAGATTTCCGAGCTTGCCAAATACTATGGCATAAGAAGGGGGTCGTCTATGGTACCCTGATGTATCTCATACATTTTTTTATTTTTTTATTTAATAAACTGAAAAAGTTTTGAAGTTATCCAATTACAAATTGACATATGTCATTTTCAAAAAATTAAATTTACCATTTTTACAACACATTCTTTCTTAATAGGTAAAATTGTTCAAATTCGTGTTACAAATATTGTCAAAAAGTAAATTACTGTTTGGTGAACTACAATTACCACTTTTGACAACATTTATTGTAGTTATTGTAATTAAGTGATCAAAGATGTAAATACTATACTTGGACAACTTTTATCAAATGGAGAATCTTGATTATCCTCTTTCAAATAATTAGTTCTTGTTATAGTTTTTGAATTAATTACTACAAATTACAAAAAAAATTACAATGTTTACATCAATAGTTGTGAATTGTGGTAAAATGTGTAGTTATTATAGTAATCATTTCATTAATGGCAAAAAAAATAATAGTTTACTACATTGACAACACGCTTGTTGTTGTCTTTGTTAAATTGTCAATAAACTAATACCTTAGTTAACGATCAATAATTACTGTAAATTGAACAAAAGTTATTGATTTTACATATATTATTATAGGTTGTAGTAAAATATGTAGTCATAGTAGTAACTAGTTGATTAATTAAAAAAATATATAAAAATTTATCACTCTGACAAAAAACTTATTGTCATATTTGTTAAAGTCGTCCATAAATTTGTATTTTAGAATAACTAAGCTAATTACTAAAAATAGAACAGAAGTTACTGTTTTAACATAATTTTTTTTGAATTGCGATAAAATAGGTGATCATTTTAGTAATGAAATGACTAATAATAAAATATAAAGATTTACCACTTTGATAACAAATTTGTTATCATACTTATGAATTGTCCATACATTAGTATATAGGTTGTAGTAGAGTAATTACTACAATTAGAAAAAAATATTATCTATTTTTATACTAATTGTTGTGTTTGTCATAAAATGCATTTAAGAAGAATAATAATTGATTAAAGAAACTACTAACAATATGATTAATTTGTATATAACTAAATAATTCCTCAAAAGCCTAGATTAGAAAGTTTATGATTTTTATATGGAAATAATGAAATTGTCAACCATACATTGATAATTAATCATTAATTAGAGATATTAATTCGTGATTGACAAAATTAATTAGTAAGAAAATTTATATAACTAACAGTAATTAGGTGATCTATATGGATTTTTTTTAAAAGTTATCTTTAAAAGGAAAATAATGTATTGATGAATTATCAATTGATAATCAAATATTAATTAGTTTTAATGATAATTAAACTAAAAGATGTGCTTAGGTTAGAAGGTTATGATTTTGTCAACATATATATAATTGTCCATTGATAATTATGTTAAATATTTAGAATCGTTAGATATATTATTAATCCAAAGGTCTAAAATATTCATTAAAATAAAGGTATTGATTTGGGAGATAATTGAGGTTGAGATCATACACTTCTTAAATTAGTTGGTGGTTTTGAGTTAGCCCCTTCATTGATCATCCCATTCCCTGAGAAAACCCCGAGCATTCTTCATGGTGGTTTTGAGAGAACTCCCCCAAACCTCTACTGCTATTTTTAAGACACCAGACATCCAGAATCCCCATTAAACTTCATCTTTACAGAGGGACTAAAGGGTGCTTTCCGATGTTTCCTGTTGTTTACAGTCCAGCAGATGAAAGAATTCATTGTGCCTATTATGGTTAAGGCATGAGGTTAGTGATATCTCCATGCCATCATAGACGTTAATTTTTCCGAAGCAACCACGAGATAGAACCTAAGGATTCTAGCTCATGTGTAAACAGAAGTGAATGAATAGTGGCACCATGGTCAGGGAATGCCTTGGGATCTCCCTAGGCAAAAACTAGTTCATTCTTTCAATTCTTATCAAGGATCCAACCAGGTCTGGCATAAGAATAAGATGTCACAAGGTAATGAAAATGTGTCCTCAACGGTTGGGAATAACTCCATTGTTTGATAGCACAGAGATGAACTGAGAGACACAAGTGACCTTATTTCAAAATGATCTTCATTTAATGTGTTACGATTTTGGAATTCCTTTGTTTTATCACCTGGAAGAATTTCTGATGGGGGCAGATAATGTGTCTCTTATATTGGCCGATCCCTTATTCCTTCATTCGCCTTGATAATGACCTCTTGTATTTTCATTTTGCAATACAGATTTTTCAAAAATTAGTATGCCAAAACCAACCAAGCAGGCTATATGTGATTACGAGGAGGGGCAGTGGGCTATAATTGCTCATGAGCCATCTTAAACAGAGGCAACAATATTCTCTTTCCGACGCAAAAAAAATAATGAATTGGGCACCACCAATTAATCCAAGGGAGCATATTAATCAAAGGAACAATCTCAGAGGCTATAGCCTCAACGAATCTATGCTGGAACTCCGGCTTGGGCTAGCTTACTTGAATGGTTCAAGACCAACTCAAGTTTCAAGGTGCCTAATCATGAACTCTGAAAGGCAACAAAACCAAATTTCACTACATTAGAGATTTGCGAGCTTAAACTAATCATGAACTTTGAAAGCCAACATTCTCATTGCCGACAATCTTTAGAGGCAACAATAATCTCTCTTTCGAACAATCTCTATTAACACCGATCTTTTAGGGATCATATGTTACTTTTAACAGTAAGAGCATGAACTTTCAACGAAACAATAATATCTCAGGCAACGGAATCATGATCTGGGCACCACCAATTATTCAAAGGCAACTCATATAACTAAAGCAATTCATAAATCAAAGCAACATAATGATCGAACTCATCGAAGGAAACTCATAAATTGAAGACTACATATAAATCGAAGGCAACATGTAAATCCAATGCAACATATTAATCAAAGGCAACTCATAAATCCAAGGCAACTTAAAAATCCAGGGCAACATTTTGAGAATCAAAGAAAAAGAAATATAAATCCGTCACATTCTGATTCAAGAAACGGGAGAATTGTGAGCATTTACCAGAAATGGAAATGGGTCTCTTTAGTTGTCACTTCTTTTATTTTTTGCTTTCTCTCTTAACAATACTGTCTTTCTAAGGCAACATAACCGATAAATACAAGGCAACATAACCAATTAATCAAAGGCAACATATTAATCCAAGGCTAAACGTACCTCAAGGGCTATAGCCTCCCTGAGTTCTCCGTTGGAACTCCATCTTAGGCTAGCTTACTTGAATGGTTCAATACCAACTCAAGTTTTAAAGTGCAGAATCATGAACTTTGAAAGGCAACAAACATCTCTCGGCAACAGAACAATGAACTGGGCACCACCAATTATTTAGAGGCAACTCAATGATCACATATTAATCGAAGTAAACTCATAAATTGAAGGCTACATATCAATCGAAGGCAACTCATAAATTGAAGGCTACGTATTAATGGCAACACATAAATCCAAGACAAAGGCAACTTATAGATCCAAGGCAACATCTTGGGGCAACAAAGAGAATCAAAGCAAAAGAAATACAAATCCAACAAATTGCAATTCAAGAACAGGAGAATTATGAGAATTTACCAGAAATAGAAATTGGTCTCTCATCTTTCTCCCTTCTCCTTATTTTTTTTTTCAACTCTCTCTCTCTCTCTCTCTCAACAATACCGTTTTTCCGAGACAACAGAACGGATTAATCCAAGGTAGCAGAACTGATTAATCCAAGGCAACAGAACCAATTAATCAAAGGCAATAGAACCAATTACTTAAAGGCAACGTATTAATCCAAGGCAACAACCTTAGGGGCTATAGCCTCAATGAGTTCTCTGTTGGAACTCCACCTTAGGCTAGCTTGCTCGAATGGTTCAAGACCAACTCAAGTTTCAAAGTGCAGAATCATGAACATTGAAATGCAGCAAAAATATCATGAACTGGGCACCGCCAAATATTCAAAGGCAACTCATATAACTAAGACAACTCATAAATCGAAGGCAACTGATATATCGAAGG
The DNA here is from genome assembly GCA_951800085.1 of Comarum palustre. Classification (NCBI taxonomy): domain Eukaryota; kingdom Viridiplantae; phylum Streptophyta; class Magnoliopsida; order Rosales; family Rosaceae; genus Comarum; species Comarum palustre. The sequence goes on along the minus strand of OX637579.1, from coordinate 14,896,317 downwards.
CTACATATTCATCGAAGGCAACTCATAAATCATGGCCCTTCCTTTTTGCATCATGGTCACAATCTTATTGTAATCTATGCGTCCATCCTGCAATAATTAATTAACACCAGTAAGTCTCACATTATAGACATGATCAAACATTTTAGCTTCACCAAAATATCCAACCTTTTTTTTATTGCCCCACGCCCACCCACCCTACCCACCTCGCCTGCCTCGCCCGTCCCCTGACACCAGAGAGATTTAACTTGTCATCTGTCCGAAGCCGGTTATTTTAAATAGTCAACAGGCCACCATTCACCGGGTAAACAAAAAAAAAAGTTAAAAAAAGGGTAAAAACAAATCACATTTGCATGTGTTACATTCAGACCACATCATATGCCAGTTGACTTGACATTCAGAAATTGATATCACATGGTCCCTTTAGCATTATCCAATTGTAGTTGCTACATCAACTTCCACATCTATGATTTGAAAGTAGTACAAGAAAAAATGGTCTGTATAGCATTACTCGTGCAGTAAATATCTAATGAAAAATATAGGTAAAGCAACAAATAAAAAGCATATATATATATATATATCCAAAGAATACTCTTGACAAATAAGCCAGATAGTGAAGGAGGTTTTGCTGGACATTGAAATCATCAACTGTCTGATATTAGTTACTGGAATCAACTAAGGCAAATTCCATATTCTTGCAAAGCTAAACATGCGGTTAAAAGATCATACAAGTAAATACAATACATAGAATTTCAAGCATGTCTTTCCTAGACTGGCATAGACATTGGCATTGTTAATATAGTCCTATTTACTAAATGGTGTGTTATAATTGAAATATAACAAAAACAAACTTGACATGGAATTGTCATTGTAAATCACATTAGACCTCACCCGAACATATCTAAGCACATATGTTAAAAGAACTTCCTACTGAAATCAGTTAAAAACATGTTTCTACCTACCTCACCCTAACATATTTAAGCATGTATGGTAAAAGACATTCGTACTGAACTAAGTTTAAGCCACAACTTCCTGTGTAAGGATTGTCTTTTGTACCATCCTAAAGGAAAAACATGCTGTTTTATCATTTCTTACAGTATAGAATTACTTACATTATCGTGATCGACTAGCTTCACTTATCATTCTTCAAGGCGAACATCCTCAACACCAAACTCCACACAAACTAGTTGAAGTTCATCTTGAGTAATGTAGCCACTTCCATCCTTATCAAAGTAGTAGAAAGCTGCAAACATGATCTTCTCTCTCAATTTTGTTTAAATGCAATGTTGCAGCAACAAACTCCCCATAATCTATAGTTCCACTCTACATCTGCCTGCGAATCAGAGAAAATTAATGATCTTACAGCTTCTAAGAATAAAAGATAAAAGGAAGAAGTAGCATCATCTCAATTGCAATACCCAAACACACGAACACAAGTCTATTTTGTTAAACCGGTTTGCTCCTTCTACTCGAGCATTAATATTAACATAAACCATTTACACTTGTATGACAAATTCTGATACTGCCTGCATCAGATTAAAAATTTCTGACTCATTGAGAGTAGCTCCAATTTTTTTCAGCCCCGCCTTAAGTTCTTCAAAAATAATTTGGTCACTGCCATCAGTGTTTATAATCTTGAACATTTCTTTCAGGCCAGCTATTTCTTCTTCAGATAAGCTCTCAGCAATAACCTGCCAAACCAATTAAAAAAGACTCATCATTCTTCAATAAACAAAATCAAAATATAATCAGTAAAGACAGTTTATAAACCCAAGATTATGGCGCCTTTTGACATTCAAGTCATTAGGATCATGGGACGGAGATATCTACAAGATACAAAAAGAAAGATTGAGTTTAAAAACCGAAGCATAAATATGCTAAGGAAAAGAGCAGTTACTACATATCATGGTTTCTATGCTATTATGTTTAACTCTTACCTTCACAGTACCAGTCCTAAAATCTGGAACAACGAGAATTGCCTCACAGATTAGTGGAATCCTTCTTCCATTAAATGGATGAATAGCATGCTTTCCATAAAGATGTTTATATTAATCAAAGGCAACATATTAATCCAAGTCAACAATCTCAGGGGCTGGAGCCTCAATGAGTTCTCTGTTGGAACTACACCATGGGCTAGCTTACTTGAATGGTTCACGACCAACTAAGGTTTCAAAGTCCAGAATCATGAACTTTGAAAGGGGCAACAAAAATCTCTCAGGCCACAGAATCATGAAAAGGGCACCACCAATTATTCAGAGACAACTCATAAATCACATACTAATCGAAGGCAGTTCATAAACCCAAGGCTACATATTAATCGGAGACAACTAATAAATCGAAGGCTACATATTAATGACAGCTCATAAATCCAAGGCAACTTATAAGTACAAGGCAACACATTTTGGGGCAACACAGAGAATCAAAGTAAAAGAAATACAAATCCAACAAATTTTGATTCAAGAAACGGGAGAATTATGAGACTTTACCATAAATGGAAATGGGTCTCTAATCTTTCTCCCTTCTCTTTTATTTTTTTGCTATTTCTCACAACAATAGTCTTTCCAAGACAACAAAACCGATAAATCCAAGGCAACATAACCGATTAATCAAAGGCAACAGAACTAATTAATCAAAGGCAACATATTAATCCAAGGCAACAACTTGGACCATAGCCTCAATGAGTTCTTTGTTGGAAATCATGAACTTTGAAGGGCAAACAAATCTCTAAGGCAACAAAAACATGAAATTGGCACCACCAATTATTCTGAGGCAACTCATAAATCACATATTAATCGAAGGCAACTCATAAACCAAAGACTACATATTAATCGAAAGAAACTCATAAATTGAAGGTTACAATTAATGGCAACTCATAAATCCAACAAATTGTGATTCATGAAACGGGAGAATTAGGAGACTTTACCAGAAATGGAAATAGGTCTCATCTTTCAGAAACATGAAATTGGCACCACCAATTATTCTGAGGCAACTCATAAATTACATATTAATCGAAACCAAAGACTACATATTAATCGAAAGAAACTCATAAATCGAAGGTTACATATTAATGGCAACTCATAAATCCAACAAATTGTGATTCATGAAACGGGAGAATTAGGACTTTACCAGAAATGGAAATGGGTCTCATCTTTCTCCCTTCTCTCTTTTTTTTCTCTTTCTCTCAACAATATTGTCTTTCCGAGGCAACACAACCGATTAATCAAAGGCAACAAAACTAATTAATCAAAGACAACATATTAGTTGAAGGCAACAACCTCAGGGGATATAGCCTCAATGAGCTCATCTTTCTCCCTTCTCTCTTTTTTTCTCTTTCTCTCAACAATATTGTCTTTCCGAGGCAACACAACCGATTAATCAAAGGCAACAGAACTAATTAATCAGACAACATATTAGTTGAAGGCAACAACCTCAGGGGATATAGCCTCAATGAGTTCTCTGTTGAAACTCCACCTTAGGCTATCTTCTTGAATGGTTCAAGACAAATTCAAGTTTCAAAGTGCAGAATCATGAACTTTAAAAGGCAACAAAAATCTCAGGCAACAGAATCATGAACTGAGCACCACCAATTATTCGGAGGCAACTCATGAATCAAATATTAATCGAAGGCAACTCATAAATCGAAGGCTACATATTAATGGCAACGCATAAATTCAAGGCAACATATTAGTCCAAGACAACTTAAAAATCTAAGACAACATTTTGGGACAACAAAAAGAAACAAAGAAAAGGAAATACAAATCTATCAAATTGTGATTCAAGAAACAGGAGAATTATGAGAATTTACCAGAAATGGGAATGAGTTTCTCATCTATCTCCCTGTTTTTTTCTTTTTTTTGTCGCTCTTTCTCTCAACAATACTGTCTATCAAAGGTAACAGAACTGATACATCCAAGGCAACATAACCGATAAATCCAAGGCAACATAACTCATAAGTCCAAGGCAACATAACCAATTAATCAAAGGCAACAGAATCAATTAATCAAGGACAACAACCTCAGGGGGTATAGCCTCAATGAGTTCTCTGTTGGAACTCCATCATGGGCTAGCGTACTTGAATGGTTCAAGACCAACTAAGGTTTCAAAGTACAGAATCATAAACTCTGAAAGGGGCAACAAAAATCTCTCAGGCAACAGAATCATGAACTGGGCACTACCAATTATTTGGAGGCAACTCATGAATCACATATTATTTGAAGACAACTCATAAATCGAAGGCTACATATAAATTGAAGGCAACTCATAAATTGAAGGCTGCATATTAATGGCAATATGTAAATCTAAGGCAACTTACAAATCCAAGACAACATTTTAGGGCAACATAGACAATGAAAGCAAGAGAAATACAAATCCATCAAATTGTGATTCAAGAGAATTTACCAGAAATGGAAATGGGTCTCTCATCTCTCTCCTTTCTCTTTTTTTCGCTCTCAAACAATAATAGTCTTTCCGAGGCAACAGAACCAATGAATCCACCCAGGCAACAGAACCAAAGAATCCTCCCAGGCAACAGAACCAAATCAATGGAAACATATCCAAAAGGCAACAACCTGAATGAGTTCTCTGTTGGAACTCCACCTTGGGCTACTTGAATGGTTCAAGACCAATTCAAGTTTCAAACTGTAGAAGCAGAAACTTTGAAAGGCAACACAAATCTCTCAGGCAACAAAATCATGAACTGGTATTCGGAGGCAACTCATAAATCAAAGGCTACATATCAATCAAAGGCAACTAACAAATCCAAGGCAACAATTCAGGGCAACACCATATTTATCCAATAAATCAGAGGCAACATAACCAATTTATCCAATCCAAAGCAAACGAAATATAAATCAAACTGAAGAAAAGATAGAGAGCACCAATAGTTTGATTGTATTCCATGCTCAGAATCGAACAAATTAGAAAGAAACAGAGACATGGAATTGATCTCAAACCCAGAAATGGAATTGGGTCGCTTCTCTTTCTCTCTCTCTCTACAAAACCCAGAGCAATCCCCCAACCTTGGGTTGAAATTTAAAACAAAGTAACGACTCTATTCCTATTCGGTTTGAAATACGAGAGAGAGATGAGACCGGTGTTTGAAATTTGAAACAAAGTAACGACTCTATTCCTATTCCTATTCCTATTCCTATTCCTATTCCACCGACTCGATTCTTATTTCTTGTTCCTTTTTACTTTTACCGCTTAAGTTGTCTGCCTAATATCAGTTTTACCATATACATTTATCAATACATAACAATATGTTTACTAATTTTCATTTGTATTTTCTTTTTAGAATAAATTTTTTCTTGATGTGGTTATTTTGGAATCAAGTCAATAAACTAAGAAATTTAACAATTTAAAGAAAAAGAAGTAATTCGTTGCTTAAAATAAAGGCATGTCATTTTTAGAAAAAAATTCTACGGACCTTTTCAACTTTTGAAGGCTGTAACCACATCTAATATATATACTAACATTTAGCGATAATAGCCTAACTTTTTTGTTTTTATTTTTATTTTATTTTTTTAAATCAAGATAAGTTTTAATGTATTTTAAAATGTTGAAACTTAAAAATTATAACTTTAGAAATATTCGACATATTAATTTAAAAATCATATCACCACGTAATTTATTTTGTTTTTATGTTTATGAAATCGTGATTATGTAATTTTTAAGAAGTTTTGAAGTGTTGAAACTTAACAATAATAACTTTAGAAATATTAATTTAGAAAATAATGCACCATCGTTTGGGAACTTTTATTATAACTCCAACTATTCACCGTTTTCAACTATGGGTCAAACATTAGCACTTCAATTTGTTTTATTTTTTATTGGGAGCACTTCAAGTTCAAGTTTTCATCACCCATGGAGAAAGTCAAAAATGGCCTCCATATTTGTGAAATAGCAGCGCACAGACACGAGGATCTTTCGTCATTTCATCTCCTATTGATTACTCTTTTACAGTTTTACCTACGAATAAGGCTCATTTATCCTTTATTCAATAATAATAATTTGATTTGGGAGAATTAATTCAAAGGAGAATTGTCACTACTCTTTCATTGATAGGAGCCCCTTATATATAGGGTATTTTATAATCATACATGAAAAACAAGTAGATATCCTATCACTACTAAGGAACATGAATTTCATTCTATCATGGAATATGAATCTCATTCTAACTAGCATAGACCAAGACACACATATGTCAAATGTCTTTCAACACTCCCCCTTGTGTCGCCCGTCTTGATGCTAGATGGTGCTTCCAGTGTTGCCTCATTAAAATCTTGTCAAGTAAACAAAAACCCTGTGAGAAAAACTGAACCTTGGTTTAAGGAAAAAGAGTACAATGCACCGTGCTACTTCCACGAGAGACGTCATCATGTGAGGCTCCCCCTGATGTATAACTCAGTCGGATAGGCTTGACAGCTTGCACAATCCAATGCTCTTCACATGCTTCTCGAAAGTAGACTTAGGAGAGATGTGCTTGTTGTTGCTGGTTGTAAAAAAACTTCGGAGAGATGTGCTTTGTGTTGTCACCTTTGATGTAACCTAGCTTCATCTGCTCAATGCAGGCTGCATTGTCCTCATAAATGCATGTGGGTTTTTCGGTGGTATGGCTCAATCCGCAGGTTCCTCTGACATGTCCGATGACAGACCTTAACCATACATATTCACGCACGGCCTCATGAAGGGCTATGATCTCTGCATGATTTGAAGACGTCGCCACTAGAGTTTGTTTGGTAGACCTCCATGATATCACAGTATTTCCAATGGTGAACACATAACCAGTTTGTGACCTTCCTTTGTGCGGATCTGACAAGTATCCTGCATCCGCAAAACCAACTAACACATTGTTTGGTGTCTCGGCGTAGAAAGTCTTGGCGGAGCCGTGAGCATAGGAGAAGAGATGCTTGGCTGCAGCGCCTACGGCGGTGGCGGATACACCTCGGTCCCGGGGCCAAGAGGTGCCGAGACTCTCAGGGATGGCAGGCACGGCTGCGGCCCGTCTTGAGTCACAATAGGGAAAGAACAAACCCATGTCAATTGTCTCTCTAAGGTACCGGAAGATGGTCTTGATACCTGTCCAATGACGTTGCGTTGGTGCAGAACTATATCTTGCTAACAAGTTCACAGAGAAAGCAATGTCTGGTCGAGTGCACTGAGCCAAGTACAATAACACACCTATTGCACTGAGGTAAGGGACCTCTGCTCCAAGTACTTCCTCCTCATCCTCCTTAGGACGGAATAGATCCTTGTGAACATCCAAACTTCGACCGACCATGGGGGTACTCACCGGATTCAACTTATCCATATCAAAACGCCTCAGCATCTTTTGGACATATGCAGATTGGTGAATCAATATCCCGCTGGCTCGATGCTCTAGCTCAAGGACTAGGCAGAACCGCGTCTTCCCCAAGTCTTTCATCTCAAACTCAGATCTCAAGTGAGCCGCGGTTTCTCTTATCTTATCAAGAGTACCGATCAAGTTCATGTCATCAACATAAACGGCTACAACTGCAAATCCGGAACTCGTTCTCTTTATGAACACGCAAGGGCATAAGTCATCGTTCTTGTAACCCTTCCTAATCAAGTAGTCACTTAGACGGGTATACCACATCCATCCGGATTGCTTCAATCCATAAAGTGAGCGTTGCAGCCTTATAGCATACGCACTCCGTGGTCTAGAGTCACTTGACTTAGGCACTGAAAAACCATCAGGTAATTTCATGTATATCTCTGAATCTATGTCCCCATATAGATACGCAATAACCACATCCATGAGCTGCATGTCAAGTTTTTCAGACACTACCAAACTGACTAAGTAGCGGAAAGTTATGATGTCCATTACGGGAGAATATGTCTCCTCGTAGTCTATTCCAGGGCGTTGTGAGAAACCTTATGCCACAAGGCGAGCCTTATACCGAAGGACCTCGTTCTTCTCATTACGCTTTCTAACAAAGACCCATTTATGTCCCACAGGCTTTACACTTGGCGGGGTAAGCACAACCGGCCCAAATACCTGTCTCTTTATTAGGGAATCTAATTCCGCCTGGATAGCTTCTTTCCATTTAGGCCAATCTGCTCTACGTTCACATTCACTGACGGAGCGTGGTTCGATGTCATCGTGGTCATTGATCTCTTGAGCCACGGCACATGCAAACACATCATCGACATGCATGGATGATCGATCCAGCAACTCAAAAGTGTTCCCATAACACATTGAGATTTCCATGTTCTCCTACACCGACGCGTATCCTGGAGCGTCCCCCAGCAATACCGACATCGATTCAAGGACATAAGTATAGTCAGAGACATTCTCATGAGAAGGATTCTCAGTGTCGATGTGTAAATGATCGGACTGTGCCATTGGTGTCCGCTTTTTCCTAGGACGCACATGAATCGAATCAAGTGGCCTCCCCCTCTTCCTTTGAGGAGCCACGGCCTCCACCCCTCCACTAGGGTCGGCGGCACCGATACCGACGGCAGCCAAGCTCGGACCCGAGGTGGTCTTGCCCTTTTTCGGGACTTCAAGCCTTGCAGGCACATTGGCAGCCGACATATCTGATCTCGTCACTTTTACAATCTCCGCGAATGAGTCGGGCATCGAATCCGCCACATTCTGGAGCTCAACAAGTCTCTTCACTTTCGTTTTCATGTGTGAAGTCCGGGGATCATAATGAGACAAGGTCGGAACGCAGCAGGACAATTCCTGTCGTTCTTCCTGAGCATGAGTGCTCCCATCTCCCCTTAACGACGGGAAGACGGTTCATCAAACTTGCAATCTGCAAAACGTGCTTGAAAGAGATCACCTGTCAAAGGCTCAAGGTATCGGACTATGGATGGTGACTCATAGCCAACATAGATACCCAAACGTCGTTGCGGACCCATTTTCTTACGTAGTGGTGGCGTAATAGGCACATACACTCCACAACCAAAGATGCGTAGATGTGAGATATCAGGCTCATATCCAGTGACCAACTGGTACGTACTAAACACTTGGCTGGAGGCGGGTCTGAAACGAACAAGTACTGCTGCATGCAATATTGCATAACCCCATGACGTAATAGGGAGATTGGTACGCATGGCCAACGCTCTAGCAATCAACTGAAGTCTCTTAATCATAGCTTCAGCGAGACCATTTTGCGTGTGCACATGGGGAACGAGATGCTCAACTTCAATCCCGATCGACATGCAATACTCATCAAAAGTCTTAGATGAGAACTCTCCGGCATTGTCCATCCGTATTGACTTAATAGGATGATCCGGGTGGTTAGCCCGAAGCTTTATAATCTGTGCCAAGAGTTTTGAGAATGCAGCATTACGTGTGGAAAACAACGCTACATGTGACCAGCGCGTCGAGGCATCTACCAGAACCATGAAGTATTTAAACGGTCCACATTCTGGATGGATGGGTCCACAAATATCTCCTTGGATACGATGTAGGAATGAAATGTTCTCTGTGTTTGTTTTAGCGTAAGAAGGTCTCGTAACAAACTTAGCCAAAGTGCATGCTTTGCATAATGATCGGTGAGCGTCTGAAAAAGCCAACGACGTCTCAGGAGAGGACATAGTCACCTCATCCGGGTTGAGCCGAGGAGTGCCTATGGGACCACGCACCGGGGGCCCTAGTGCCAGCTGGGTGGGCCTAAGGTGTCGCACACCGGAGGCCTCGGTACCGTCCGGGAGGTGCCCAGGGTACCGCGCACTGGGGGCCTAGGGGCCGGCCCGGGGTTACCTCTGGTGGACACGGTACCTTCACCCTTAATGGTGAGTCCGTGCTCCAGTACCTTCCTCTTGGTCCGGAAGAAAGGATATCCATGAGAATTTCTCAGAATATTAATCATCATCTCTCTTCCCGGGTGTCCCAAGCGATCATTCCAAAGCATATATGAGTCGGAGTCCCAAAAATCGTGTTTGGCAACTGCATTGGATTCAACAATCCGGATCTGAGTTACATACAGACCACTAGAACAACTCATGAGCTTCTCCAAGATGCGTTTCCGTCCACAATCATGAGAAGTAATACACAAGAACTCTTGTCCATCCTCACAATGCGTCTCCAAATGGAAACCATTAGCCCGGATGTCCTTAAAACTCAACAACGTCCGACTCCCCTTCGGTGCATAAAGAGCATCTGGAACGTTAATCAAGGTTCCATTGGGCAACATAAACTTAGCCCTTCCACACCCGTGAATCACAGGGGATGAACCGATCATCGTAGTCACAGATGTCCGACACGACACAATGTTCACAAACAATTGTCTGTCCCTTAGGATGGTGTGCGTAGTCCCACTATCTGTAAGACACTCTAGCTCCATACCTACACAAAAAGGTAGAGACATTAGCAAATAGCCACGGAAGAACTATTGTATAAAAGGATGCAAACCAAAGTGCAATCCCGAGCACAATTCACATTCCCGTGCAGCATGACCTTGCTGCACTAGAACAGCCATAACTGGATGGATATGAACGAACCGCGAAAACCGTTGGAAACTAGACTCAGAGAGCTTTCCAGGGATGTAAAGTTCGCGTTCTACTTCATCTGGAGCCGTTCACAAAGCTCTGACGAAGTTGCTGTACAGAACGGGACTGAATTGTTGTTTTTGCAGAAACCGACATGAGAAGCTACAAACTTCAATATGGCACCATGGTACCACTCCGAGGCCTATGGCAACGTACAGAGGCAGCTGTGAGTGGGCGTCACAAGTCTCAACATCTACAAAAGACGGTACAGAAGAACAACACAAGTTGCATCCAAAACCGAGAGCTTTTGGCAACATCAACCAATATGACCAGGCATGTTTGCAGAGAGTCGGTAGTGCATGGCACGTTTAAGACCACTTTCTCTGTATACCAAACAATTCTAAGTCATCATATTGTTGAGAGGTTATCTTAGGCAAAACGGTGATGGAATATCCGCTGTCTAGTGAAGACTGAGCCAAAAACACGCACACTTCTTACGTGAGTATGTTATGTCCGGCATCTAATCCCCTTTGGAAGGACTTAGAGCGGCATTTATCATGTCAACTAAGGGTAAATATCGAAAAATCGATCAATTGATAGTTAAGAACATCGAAAACAAAAGCAACTTTCATTAATGCATAATGGTTACAACGAGATCTCGGAATAAAAATGTGTCAAAAACAACAAACTAACTGCGGCACTGACATCATGCCATGTCAAAATACTTGAAAAGAGTACAACTAAACACAACCAGAAGCCGAGCGACATCAAAAGTCAGCGGCGTCCATATCAGGGTTTGAATCCCTAAAGTCAGCAATCACAAGCTGAGTGTTGGTGTTTGTGTCATGAGTCTCTGTACAATTAATCTCCAAAGACTCTTTGTACTTTTTATATGCAGCAACCACATGTTGAGGAGCTCGGCATTGCTTCATCCAGTGATCTAAAGATCCACAGTGATGGCATTGTGATGCTCGAGTGCTATTAGGTCTCGCTTGTTTCTGAACCGGTCTGGGAGCACCGCCACGGGGGCCGGGCGCATCTACCTCTCTCTCGGTACGGGAGCGGCCTCTGTTGCCGCGTCTCTTGTTCTGGGTGCCACACCGTGAGCTTGCCTCACGAGGGTATGGTTCAAGCCGATCTCTGTCTCTCCCTCTAGGAGCTTTCCCACTCTTGGCCCTGGAGTAGTTGCTCTCTGGCACTATCTTAGTACCAACAGGTCTTAAGTTGTTCTGATCCAAGAGCATCTTATCTTTTTCTTCAGTCAACAGCTGAGTCATAAGTCCGCTAAACGTTGTGATACGTTGGGCCTTATACTCCAAGCGGTATTGTTTCATTAGGACACTTGCTGATTTAGAGAAAGTTAACAATGTCTTCTCAATAAGATCGTCATCAGACTTCTTCACACCACAAAAACTAAGCCGTGCACGCAGGCACAACATGTCTTTGTTGTACTCCTCCATCGAAGTGTAGTCCAAGAGCCGAATGGTGTCCCACTGAGCTTGCAGCTCCGGCAACAGGACGGCATGGACATTGGCAAAGCGTTCCGCAAGTGCATCCCAAAGGGCTTGCGGTTCGTCTATGTCTTGATACTACCACCTCAATGTGGGATCAATATGTCGACGCAGGACATCAAGGCCTTAGACTTATCCTTATCAGTAGGTGGGGCCTGATCCGCGGATGCGGGAGGAACAATGGCGGAGGTATATTCTTGGCCAATGAAGGTCTGCTTCACGTCTGACACCCACCGATGGTACTCCTTACCCTGGGCGTCAAGAGCCGTGAATTCCAAGCGAGCTTCCATAGCTCTGCATACAAAATTTCAAGCTTTAGTTAGTTTATCCGAGACCACGTGGGTTCGATGCTTAAATTTTGTTACGGATTGTCACAAGCAACCCGGTGAACGTTGTCTACACAACGCGGATTGTCTACACAAACCTTTAATTAAACATAGCCAGCGTTGGATACCAAAACAACGCGGACCCAAGAACACCATAAGTTCCGGGATTTACCAACCTGCATGCACCAAATACCAAGCATGGGAAGGGATAGGGAAAGGGAGGGATGAACTCTCCGACTTTAGTAACTTTGAAACAAGCTAGGTTTCAAGAACATACCTACGTTGATTATGTGCGGCAGCAAGCGCAGAGTGGTGCGGCAGCAAGTGTGCGGCAGGGTGCAGCAAAAGTGCGGCAGAGGATGCGACCAGGGGTGCGCCAGGGGGTGCTGCAGGTGCTCGGCAGGGGGTGCTATCGATGGCCTCTAGGTTCTAGGGTTAGAGAGCGTGCTGATAACGTGATTTGAGAGAATTAATTCAAAGGAGAATTGTGTCTACATTTTCATTGATAGGAGCCCCTTATATATAGGGTCTTTCATAATCATACATGGAAAACAAGTAGATATCCTATCACTACTAGGGAACATGAATCTCATTCTACCAGGGAATATGAATCTCATTCTAACTAGCATAAACCAAGGCACACATATGTCAAATGTCTTTCAACAAGTATGACAAACATTCAGGTACTGTAGAAAATTCCCTAAACAGGTTACCATTTTAGATTAATTTAAACCGTTATATTTATTCTTATTTTCATTATATCCAACGATCTAGAATATTCAAAAAAAATTGATGCATAGCATGCATTAACTCATACTAAAATTTCAACTGCTTTTGTGAGACCAAATGGGGAACTTCCACAACTCTGTCCGTCCATTCCTAACCACTATATGGTCCCATCTGCATACACTCCAAAGGGTGAATCTCCTTCCTCAAGAGTTGGAAGCTGCATTGCCGTGGTAGCCACAAGCCTCCATTGATTAGTGCCAACAGTAAGAACCCAAACTTGGAAACCCCCCTCCGTGGAATCCGGTAAGGCAACCACAATCTTATAGACCTTGGAGGGTGGAGCATAACATACGGCTGAGGAAGCAAACTCCATGTTCACATTTGGGTTTGAAGCAGATACGCAGCCAAAACCATAGAGGAACAACACACATACTCACCGGTGAGAGGATTGAAGACATGAAACCGGTGGCATGTCACCCTCCCGTAGACACACAGTAGCCCCTCGCATGAACCACTGATCTCGGCGGCGCGTGTAGGCAAGTCAAACGGCAGACGAAACACAATGTCAGATGGGTGAACAACGTCCTTAATCTCGATAAAGAATAAGCCTGTCCACTTATCTGCATTAGCATCAATTGCACTGGGATTGTGCATCAAAATAAATCTCTTGGAATTCAGAAACTTGGCCAACTCTGGATTGGTCAGAACCGTTTCAACGGGTCGTGTTCAGCTTGTAATCTGGGCTTCTTCTCCATTTTGTTAACCTATGCGAGAATCGGCGAAACGGAGTCAAGCAGTCAATGAAGCTAAGAATTTCAAAAGAAACCAACGAAGAAATCAGAACCTGAGTTTTCACCTTCAAAAGAATTTCACTGAAATTCTCTTCATAAATTTTACTACCCTAATAAAGTATGTATATAGTTTACTGTCTCTAGTAAACTTTCTATATAAAGTCTGATATCCCTAATAAATCATTTTTCATCATTATTGTCTCTAATGAAATTCTCTTATAAAGTTTACTACAGCTAATAAAGTATCTTCATAAAGTTTTTCAATAGTACTGCTCCTAATAAAACATCCAATAAAAGTACGAAATGGTTCCAACAAGGTTTGAAGATATTCCGGTGATTTTTTAAAGAGTCCGACGAGATTCCGATGACCTGTGCCCAGAGCCGGTGAGGTTCCGTCCAAGTCTTCTCTCTCTAAACATGTTTAAGGGGTGAAGATAAAATAAGATTAAAATAATATAGCACTTTAGAGTTTTAATAAAGATTTATTCATTTAGACACAAGTAATAACACATTATATTGGAATAAACATATTTTTATTAGAATCATTAAAATGGGTTAAGAATGAGTCACTAAATGTGCATTTTCTCTTTTCTTATCTCATAGTGAAATATGTAATATGTCTGTTGTCTTTGTATTTGTTTTCCTTCGAAGGCAAGACTAAGATGCTTAATCTTACATTATTTTTCTATCAGCTTCCTAATGAATAAAGCCTTAGATTCTCTTAAACTACATTTTTTTGGTCAAAAAACTCTCTACATAAGTCTTACCATTCAGTATGATACAAGATTCACATCTAGGGATGGCAATAATACCCGGCCGGTAGGTTATCCATGGGTATTCGATCCTAACGGTGAAGATAAACGGGTAACGGGTATGGAGATCCCTAGTATTCGGAAAATTAAATCGGGTATGGGGCGGCTATGATATTTCGATATTCGTACACATCCCCACCCATTTATGATAAAAAAATATTAATATATATAATTTGTTATATATATATATATCAATTTATAAAAATATATTTATGTAATAATTACTTTTTTATTCTCTTAATTAAATATATTTATTTACAGTTATTGTTCTTTTTAAATGAGACTTGTATTTGTTTTTATTGGATTAAAGCATGAAACTTATTTATTTGGTATTTGATTTAGATTTCATATTTTTATATATTGTATTTTAAAAAATATTTAATACATAATTCTTAACGGGGATCGGGACGGGTATGGGAACGTAATCCCCACCGGGTATTGTAACATCCCACATCGACCAACGGAGAGGGTGATGTACCATATATGTACATCGGTGACACCCATCTAGCACGAGGCCTTTTGGAAGCTCAGTGGCTTTGGAGGGGATGAGAACTCCGAAGTTAAGCTTGCTAAGCTTAGAGCAATCCCATGATGGGTGACCCCGTGGGAAGTTGCTCTGAGAGCTCTTGGAAACAAAACCGTGAGGGCCGGCGGGCCCAAAGCGGACAATATCGTGCTACAGCAGAGATGGTCCGGGATGTGACGGGTATGGGTACGGAAACGAGGAATACCCATTATCTAATTACGGGTATAAGAACGGGTACGGGGATGAAACATGTTAAAGGGTATGAGTATGGTATTTTGATCTCCTGACCCTACCCTACCCATTGCCATCCATATTCACATCTGATTCTTGCCTTAGTTTTGTTCAAGGTACTACTAAAATTGTTGACATTGATTTATGCTTTTATTATCATTTTATCCATCTAAATATATTTTTTTAGAGAAATGGAATAACTCCATTGATCGAAAAGAGCATACACGAACTCTCTCGCTCAATTTAAGGGATCCGAAGAACACCTATTACATTCATTGCTCAGATAGTGCACCGACTCCACATGAAACAATAACTCAATCAAAGTTTCTACTAGCCTAGACTTTTACCCTTAAACTTCAAAAGTTACAACACTCAACCTAACAATATATTTGTCTAAGACCGTTATGGTATACATCAATACTTCGTACGATTGAGTTAAACCAGATAAGGACTAAAGACCAAGAAAAACAGGACCGAGGACTACCGAAAATCGGAAAAGTATTATGTCTACATTAAACTAAAATAGAAAATAAATACATCTTTGACCGAGATTGAAAACCCAGTTGAAAGACTTTCTCCAAAGCAAACCACAGTTGAGAGGCCAACCAGGCCCAGTCTTTGCTTTCAGCCCAAGACTACAATAGCGCAAGCATCCTCCATTTTCACGTCGTCGCCGTCGATCAAGGATCCCCGCAATCGTCCTTCGCCACCTTGGATCAATCGCTCTCATCACCACACTGGGACAGAGCACTCATCTGTGGGGTTGCGGCTAGATCTGACAAGATCCAACCCCGCACCCACAACCCAGAAGAGAATTCAACCGGAGGGTTTTCACAAGCACACCTACATTTTCATAAAGTGGTTCAGACCTTTATATCAGTGAGCGTTTTGAAGTTCTAGATTTTGAAGCACACTTCTGCGTGCATCTCATCAGGCTTTGAGAAATCATCATTGTATACAAGACACTTTAAGCCGATAAGTGCCGGTGCCAATGGGTTACACGAAACTTACAAGAGCAGCCGGGAGAGTTGGCTGTCACAATTGCTTTGCCAAATTTTGGAGAGGTTTTGTGCTTCTTAAATTAAAAAGCTGCATGCTTGATCACTTGTAACATCCTGATGTGGGTACAATTGCTCACATGTGTTATGTAATGAAGATTTCCAAAAAAAATACTCTCCTCATTGATGGGTATTCCATGAGTGCTTACCTTATGTTGCTGATGTTCAAGTCCTTTCTGGAAATCAGTATATGTGTATATATTCGTTGTGAAAAATTGGAATCAAGATGCAATAATCAGTCGATGCGACTTTCTATTGTGATGCTCCAACCTAAAAGGTACCAAAACAAGATGGTTTGAAACAATGCAACACAAAACCTTTCCACATTCTAAAGAGACCATACACATCTACAGAGAAGTCTCGTAGCAAGGCAATGGTGAGTTGGTGACAGGATAGACTTGCTCGAATGAATTCCATTCCCAAAGTAAAAATTCAACAGAAAAAAGCTCTACGTACAAAATGCTTAGATGAATACCATTGAAAGTTCTATGGTCACTAGCATCTATCTAAACCATCAAAATGATTGTAAAGCTAACTTAGATGAATACCATTGGAAGTTCAGTATGAATTAGACGGTATGGGTGTGGAGAGAATAATTGGCTACAAGTGCTTTAGCCTTGCAATCTCACAATCGAAACGCTTGAGATATCAAAAAAATTAAAAATAAATTATTAATCGATTATGCAGAACGAGCACATGTTTTTCCCTCAACCACACAAATCTTAGACCTCTAATCGCCGTTCATGTCCCGGTACAAGTGGAAGGAGAAACAATCAATACTATTACAGAAGCAAAAGAGATCACATCATCCCTCAAACAAGTGAAGTCAACCCTCGAGTCTGAAAAGATGAAAACTCCATCACTACCACTCTCAACCCTGTGACATTGGTGTGCTTACATGGCCATATCTCTCCATCACTTTTCTTGTTGCCAATGCTGCTGCCTCACTTGCACGCAATGTCCCACTCACCATGAGTGCAGAAAATTCAGCTGCAATCTCCTCTTGTACCTTACTTCGAGCGTCCCCGAGAGGATCTGCGACCCCATTGTTATGTTTTACAGCGCTCCCTGACTTGTTATTCTCCACCGGCTTAGTGAGCTGCGCTCCAGATTTTGATCCATCAGCAGTCGCATTGCTAGAATTAGGTTTCGTCACATTAGCTGTTGGCTGGATTACTGAAGGAGGCCTGAATTGTGGAGCCTGAGGAGCAGCACCACTTCTCACAGTAGCTTCCAAATTCTGAATCATAGGCACTGCAAAACAAAGTCAAGAAACAATGGGTCAGTCGAGAAAGAATGGATCAGTTGCAGTATTACTAGAATCCACACATCTTCAATTTAACTGTCTTTCTTCTCAAGAATTAATGCAAAACAAGCACTCCAAATATATTAATAATAAACTGTACAAATATTTTTGATGAGATAACCTGGATGCATCATAATCATATAGGCCTCAAGCCTCCTCAAATAAATGAGATGTATAGGAAAGATGGAACAAATCATAAACTGGCTATCTGAACTTACATATAAGAGCTCCCATTGGACTGCTCATAACTTCAGTAGGAAGCTGCAGAATATAGTCTGGTATTGTTGCACCTACCAAAAACTGAGCAACCTCGTTGCTAAAGTTGTTGCAATTGTGAGTAAGCAGACTATAGGTCTCAGCCGTATATCGAGGACTGATCTCCTGTAAATACGACTCAAAAACCTCCTTAGGAATATGTGTTTCACCTAACTCTACCACTCGAAGTGGTGTCCCATATGGTGTCGATCCCGCAGGAGCGTGCTGTATGCCTCCCCCAAAATAGTACTCATTGCCATAAACTGATACTCCTGTATGCCTGTGATTGTGAACACATTGATAATCAAAGCCCCTACATGGCTTGCTAAAAAACTAACATATTCCAAATTTGAGCAGAACTCCATCGAAAATAACACACTTACCATACACCCTCAATGGCTTTCCCTATAAATGCCATAGACATCTGCTTGGCTAGCCCCTGGCTTAGGTCATATACATTCAAAGTAACCCTATGACCCTCCTGCACAAAGTTCAAATGCGTCAGTTCAGACACTGCAATGCACCCCCATAAAGACATAACCGGAGTCATCAGATAGTAATAATGCATACCTCTGCCATCTCTCCTACAGTTCAGTAACAAGTTGCTCACTTTAAAAACACAAAAGCTGTTGATACAAATCAAGAGTACCTATTCAAATCAAAATCCAAATTGATCACAACAGCAGGCAAGTGAGGATTCCAATAACAAACATCCCAAACATGAAATAGAGAATACTCAATTCAGAAAAACCAGTTCCCATCATACAAAGACTCCAAACTTCGTGGAACATAACATTTCGCAGAAGAAGAAAAAAATAAGAAACTTATATCATCTCAAGGGTGTATCCGAATTGAAAAATGCAACTGCCTTCAAACCCAGCATTTCAAGATATTGATCTATTCCAGCAATCTGAGATCGTGAACTTACCTTCGAATAATTGTAACAAAAATTACCTTTCAATAATCAAAATCCAGCACCCAAAAACAAACAAAGCTACCGGATCTTACAAATCAAAATCATAAATCCCAAATCCCAGACCGAAATCTCCAAACTATCCCAAACTAAACAAATTGCAATCTTGAGGTATTCAGAGCAATACCATACGAAATTGGAATGACGAAGAAAGAGAGAAAGAGAGTACCTGAGACGTGAAGCAATGAACAAAGTCTGTTTCTTTGTTCTGCCAGAAACCCCAAAAATAATGGAGGGGGCTTCGGTCGGTTACCTCCATTATAACCTGCCCCGAGCGGGCATCACATTTGACCCGAGCTCGGATTTCATCACCTTCTAGAATGTACTTTCCACTCAGATGTCGACACGTGTTTATTCGGCATGTGAAACGCTTCAACTCTGCATTACAGCAAAGTGCTTAAGCACTTTGACTTTTTGGGGGATCGAACCTAGTTAAGCTATAACACAGGCTATTGGCTCGTCGTAATATGATACAAACTAAATGCCATAAAATCTTCTTTCCCATTTTACCTATCTCCTTCCCTATCTCCCATTAAAATCTGTCATTGCAAATTTGCAATCCAACTCATCCAACAATGAGTTGACTTTGTTAACATCTGATTTAAAAAATAAAATAATAAGAAGATGATAAAAATAAAAAATAATAGTCATTTATCTTTGTTGCAATAGGACTCAAGCTTGAAACATGTCTTCTTAGAGCATCTGCACCGGTTGCTCGAGCAAGATGATGAGCACGAGCAAGAGATGGAGCCGGCCGGATTGAAATTGCTTGAGCAACAGGTCAAGCAAACTTTGCTCGAGTGATTGCTCTTGCAAGAGATGGAGCCCACCGTTTTGCTCGAGCCTATCTCATCAGGGTTCAATTGTCGGCTGGGTCCCGCAATTGTTCGAGCGGTTCGGCGAAATCCTGCTCGCTGGTGCAGATGCTCTTAATGTTGATCGCCAGAAATAAGGTTGGCATTAAAACCCACATATACGGTAAATATTCCTTTGTGTATTAAATTTTGGGTATGGGTATTGTGTATGGGTATTTTTTCTGGGTAATGGGTAATTAAAAAAACCCAGGGGTTTTTTTTCTGGGCATGGGAAATACCCACTGGTTTTTTTCTGGGCATGAGAAATCTCCCAATTCTCCATAACAGCTAAACTTGCCTCATCTTCTTCCTCTCCGTCTGCGCCGCTCTCTCTAATGAGCAGCGTCTCAGGCTTTAACTCTAACCCTCGCGAAAACCCCCAGAAATCGTACCTCAAATGGATCTCGGACATCGCAGCCGGGTCTGGCCTTGGGCTGCTGTACTGGTTGAATCCGGATACGGAGTTTATCAAGAAGTCGTCGATGGCTTTCACTGAGGACGACGAAGGAGGGGTCGGTGTCGAAAACGACACCTTCTTGTGGAGCTGTGTTGAGATTTTGTTTTTCAACGAAACTGGGTTGAGATTGAGATTGAGGAAGAAGAGAGAGAATAGATTGACTAATGGTAGTCTACAGTTAGGTAGTGAATAGATTGACTGGGTAATGGGTATATGTATGGGTTTTACCCATTTAAAGTGTATGCAATGTGTAATGGGTATGTGTATGAGTTTTACTCATTTTAAATGGGTGGGTAATTACTCAAACCCATAATTTTGCATACGAGTATTACCCGGTGGGTATTATCCACGAATTATTTTTAGGTGGTAATAAAGCCACGGGTTTTACCCAATGGGTTTTAATGTCATTCTTAGCCAGAAAGTTTTGGTCGAGATTCGTCAGATCGTACGTTTATCTACTTGGTGCAATTGCTTTTAACATCATATTGGTGTTCTTCAAAAAATTGGTGGTTTCTATTTACTTTTATCTCTCAAACGATCCAATCTTCCATTCTCGAATTGGATTTCGTTATCTGAATTTCGCCCATGTAGATCATTTTGATCTGATTATGATTCGATTCATGAGTAAGATTGATCTTATTATGATTTGATGCAATGAGTAGGATCATTTTGATTTGGGTATTTAAGTAACTTTTGGATTCATGAATAACATTTTGATCTGGGTCATGAGTAAGTTTTGAGAATAAGAATGTGATCTGGGTTCATGATTTTCAAGTTTGGGGTTCACTTCCAATTCCAAGAATCATGATCTGGAAATCTGAATCATATGCAAATCAAAATGTTGTGAAAGAGAGATTCACTCATGAACCAGCCCTCTCACAAAAACTATAATTTAACTCTTCATTTAGTGAATTCTAAAAGGGATTACCAATTATCTAGAGGTGAAGTTTGGTTTAGATAATGCATAGCAAAAGGGATTGGGGAAAAGAAAAGGTTAAATTGTTGTTTGGTGATTCATCCTCGCATTCTCAAGAGCAAGGGGCATTCATTTCCACAGCCTTCGATTCATATTGATATGAATGACTGCAGACTGGATTCAATTGTGTCGTATATTTTTCTTTTTATTCAGGAAATAATTTTGGTTTTTAATTTTTTTCGGGTTAACTCTGTTCACCAGGTGTCATGGTTGATGATGTGGAAGACACGTGGCGAAATTTTAATAGGAGAAAGTGATGGAGGCATGAATATTGGGAACAGAAGATTTTCTCCCAAACTAAATGTCACGTTGTATTAAAGAAATTTATAGTCTATAGTTGCCTTTTACATCAAAAATTGGAGTCCTTACAAAAATTACGATCATGATGTTAACTAGTTAAATCAAAGAGAACTAAATCGATGAAATGGCATGTTTAGGTCGGACAAAATAAATGAAGAAGAAAAAAATGAAGCTCAAGTAAACAATCAACACAATACCTGAACCCTAAAAATGAGCTAGATACTACAATTTGTTAAGCCTTTTTTATTTTCATTCTTGATTAATAAAGTTGTTGAATACATGAATAGGATATTGGGCCTACACCCTTGATTACAAGAAGGTCAAGAAGAGCAAGGGGTTACAGAGGATGGAATGGATGATGATCATGGACAAGATCAAGTTGTCCTGGATAAACGTGGTGGCAAGAAATACCGATATGACTCCAACGACGGAGTCTGCCCAATGGAGACGATACCGACAGTGGAGAGATTCCCTCAAACTGAATCTTCAGCATTAATTGCCCGTAGTCAGGGAGAAAGTTTAGAGAAGTAAATTTGTCTTGAAATGAAAGGTAGGGATTTGAGTACAGTCCTGATCATGCGACAATTACAAAAAGAGATTAACAAGTCAAATCTTGGAGATCTGTTTCAAAACAGTAAGAAAGTTTGTGAGGGCGGAGAAAATGGAGGGATGATCAAGTCAAAGATTGCTGACAATGAAATCAAGGATTTTGGGCGGCTCTTAAAGGAGAGTTTTCAGGGTAATTTGGCAGGAAATATAAGTCAATCCCCTTTACACAGGTCAACAACGTTGGACTCTAGTTTGGGCCCTGTCAAACAGGCCCATCTTGTGGTCTCTTTGGGTGGTTTGAATTTCAGCCCAGGGTCTAGTATTTCAAAGTCTGAGAAGAAGAGAAATGTCACGAGTGGTCCGAGTGTTTCAGGGGATAATAAATACCATAGCTACAGCGCAGGGTGTGTTAAACACCTCTTCGTGATGGGTCTTGATATGACCCATCACGACAGGGGCATATCTCTTTAAGGGCCGGAGGGGGCTGCGGCCCCTACAACAATTTAGGAAATGTTTAAATGTTATTGGTAACTTGTATTTGTTCAATGAATGATAAGTTATTTAGACAAAAAATCATGATTATGACCCCTTCAAATTGAAATCCTTTAAGTATTTCTTAGAAATGAAAAATTATAATAATTACACTAATTTATTATCTTGATATATCTTATATGAAAACTCTAATGGTTTCAAATATGAAGAAAACGATATAAATTTACTTTTCTGAAACATATTCAATAGTTGCAACTCTTTTTATTATGAAAAATAATTTAAAAAAATAAAATTTATTATTTATTTTTGCCCCCTCAAAGACAAGCTTGAGGTTCCGCCACTACATCACGATAAATTAATGTGTTATGTTGGAACTACCAAAGGAGAGGGAACCATTGGACAGTTAATGCGCTAAAAGGGTTGGTAACCGTAAACATTTCCAAAATGATTTTTTTGTCTGAAACTAGATACACGATGGCAGAGATGGATGATGGATGATGTACGAAAACACATAGATTGAAAGAATGCATTTTCTAGTGAGTTGTAAATTTCAGAAGCATATAAAGGAAAGAGACTTAGTCGTGCAAGGGGTCTTTGCTTGTTGTGGAATGACGAGTTAAATCTACAACTAAAGTCCTACAATGAGAGTCACATTGATGTAAGGGTTAAGGAGGATGGTGCGAAGAAAATCTGGCGTTTCACTAGAGTATATGGTCAACCTAGAACTGAAAATAGACATCTTACTTGGCAGTTTCTTACGTTGCTTAGTAGTCAAGAAAAGGGAGGTTGGATACTAAGTGGTGATTTTAATGAAATTCTTTGGTCCATGGAGATGGGGGGTTTGGTACGAACAGATAGACAAATGGATGGCTTCTGAGATGCATTAAATGTGTGTGAGTTTAAGGATTTGTATTTCACAGGGCCTTGTTTTACTTGGAGATAGAATAGACATGGTGTTGAGATAAAGGAAAGGCTTGACCGATTTGTTACAAACATGGAGTGGTTACATATGTTTCCGGCCTCTAAATTTATATATTTGCTCCCAACTGAGTCTGACCACTTTCCTATCCTGATCTAGGTTCATAAGAGAAAAGAGACACGTAAAAAACAGAGAAGGAGAAGGAAGTTGTTAAGTTGTGCAACAAGATTTCGAACACAAAGGAGACACTGTTAAGTTGGAGTAGAACTTGGTTTAGGAGTCCACAAGATAAGATACAGAAAATTCGGGAACAAGTAGCAGAGTTCTATGATAACTCTCTTTCCTCACCTTGTGTGGAGAGACGTGTGGAGTTAGAGAGGGAGTAGCAGGAACTCTTGCATAGAGAACAAATTTTCTGCTAGCAACGTTCCAGAGCTCTCTGGCTAGCTGAAAATATCTTAACACCAAATACTTTCATCAAAAGGCAACAAACCGAATGAAGAAAAACACTTTGAAGGGGTTGTTTAATGAAGCTGGAGTTTGGTGCAATGATGTGTCTGAGATGGATGATATTATTTTACGCTATCATCAAAAGTTGTTTACGTCCTCAAATCCAAACCTGCAAGATGATGAGTTTCCCTTTTTGACAGATATAGTTCATGGGGAGTTTAACAATATTTTAAATAGTGATATTAGTTTAGAAGAGGTGTTTAAAGCTCTAAAGCAAATGCATATAAGTAAGGCACCAGGGTCAGATGGCTTTCACCTGTGTTTTATCAACAGTTTTGGGAGATTATGAGTAAGGATGTAGTCATGGCAGTTAAAGAGGATCTAGATTCTAAGGATCGCTCAGGCAGATCATTTGTACCTGGGCCACTTTGATTCAAAAGGTGAAGACACCAGAATATGTTGAACAACTCAGACTTATTTCTTTGTGTAACGTAATCTACAAGCTAGGATCAAAAGTGTTGGAAATAAGTTAAAACCCTTACTGGATGAAATAATTTTAGAGCAGCAAAGTGCTTTTGTCCCGAGACGGCTCATCTCAGATAATTATTTGCTTGCTTTTGAAATTTCTCATGCTCTGAAACGTCGTCGAAGAGGTAAATTAGGGTTCTGTGCACTCAAGTTAGACATGAGCAAGGTTCATGATAAGGTGGAGTGGAATTTTTTGGAGAAGGTGCTCAACAAATTAGGATTTGGTGGAAGTTGGCTAAAATGGGTGATGAACTGTGTGAGAATGATAACATACTCTTTTATGGTAAACAAGGAGCCATATGGTAATCTATCCCCAAGTCGAGGTCTGAGGCAAGGTGATGTAATCTCCACATACTTGTTTCTTATCTGTGTTGAGGTTTTATCCAAGATGATTTTGAATGCAGATGCAAAAGGATATCTCCATGTACAACGACTCTGGTAGTTAGTCACCTGTTTTTTGCAGATCATTCTTTCATTTTCTCAAAGGCTGAGTTTGAAGATGTGCAGTGCATGAAGAATATATTCGAGTCATATGAAAGCATTTCTAGGCAACATACTAACTATTCAAAGAGTCCCATTTCGTTTAGAAAGAATGTTCCGTTATGGAAGCAACATTAATTGGATGCAATACTAGGTGTGAAGAGAGTTGAGAAGCATGATAAATACCTAGGGTTGTTTACTGAGCTTAGCTATTCAGAGGATGAGGCATTCCGTTTCTTGGTTGACAGAGTGCATAAGAGAACGCAGGGTTGGAGGATAAGACTCTTAGTGGGGCAGGTAAGGAGGTGTTGATCAAGGTCATCCTTCAATCGATACCTACATATGTTATGAACTGCTTTGAATTGCCTAAAAATTTATGTAGTGAAATGCATCAATTAATGGCTAGGTTTTGGTGGGGTGAGTTTGGTGATGCAAGAAGAATACACTGGGTAGCATGAGAGAAGATGTGTGAATCCAAGAAAGCTAGCGGACTTGGTTTCAGGGATATTGTTATTTTTAACAAAGCGCTACTAGCCAAACAGGTTTGGAGACTGTTACAATCCTCATTCCATGCTAGCTCAAGTCTTACAGAAGAAGTACTTCCCTCTCACAATTGTTCTAAATCCTGGTTTGGGGAAAAGTGTCTCCTACAGTTGGAGAAGCTTGATGTATGGCCGGGACTTGTTGCAGCAACGTGTATGCTTTTTAGGAGGGAGTGCTGAGACAATTCAGGTGTGGAATGACCCTAGGATCCCACTGCCCTACAAGTTCAAACCATTTTTTATGAAGATCTTTTGGTGTGTGACCTTATTGAGGAAAGTGGTGCATAATGGAAGAACTGGATGTTAGAGGACTTGTTCACATCACTAGAGGCTGAAAATCGTCCTCAAAATTCCACCAAGTCTAAATGGTGGAGAAGACATGCTGATTTGGCATTTTGATAAGAATGGTATCTATAATGTTAAAAGTGGATACTATATTGGCCGCTTACTTGAAAGGTTTGAGACAACAACTTCAAGGTCTGACTCGAGGGTGAAGCGCATGAAGTTTTGGAGTAAACCGTGGCATGCAAAGGTATCTCCAAAGGTACGTATGCATGCATGGCGTCTGGCAAAGAGAACATTACCCACTCGAGCTGCTTTGATGACAAAGAAAGTACAACTCTCAGATGACCGGTGTGTATTTTGCACAGAGATGATAGAGGACAGTTTACACTTGTTCAAAATTGCAGTGCGTTGTGCCCTTTTTAGAAGCAAGGTATATTACCTATTCAACCTAGTTCACATCCTTCTTATTGTATTGATGGCTGGTTTTGGGATATGGTCCAGTCATTGAGTGGTGAGAAGCTAGAGTGCTTCCTAATGTCACTTTGGGTGATTTGGGTGGAGAGAAGCAACATGGTATGGAGTGGTACTGCCTATAACATTGACCATATGACCGAATGGTCCATGACTCTACTGAAGGATCATAAAGACTGTCACCCGCACTGTAGAGGCAAAACAAAGAGAGTGAAGTCAAACCGGGTATGTCCTCCTCAAGGTAGACTCAAAGTTAATATTGATGGGAGCTTTTCAATAGAGGATGGAAATTAAGGTATTGGGGTAGTGGTGAGAGATTGTTCCGAGGAGTGTGTTGCTTTTTTTGCAAGACCATTTCAGTATGTTTCATCAGCCTTCCATATGGAAGCGGAAGATCTTAGAGCACGAATGCTGATATGCATTGAGCAAGGGTGGCAAGATGTTGAAGTTGAGAGTGATTGTGTGAATTTGGTGCATGCAATGGCGGCCGTTGGCGATGATTTTTCTTTTACTGGATGCAATTTGGAAGATTGGCATAGGTATGCCGACATTTTTAATTACTTTCAATTGAAAGATATTAATCGTGAAGCAGATAGTGTGGCAAAAAGATTAGCCCACTTTGCTAGATGTAGTAAGTTGAATGTTTTTTTCTAGATGAGACGCCTGGACGTACTCTATGAGGATATCTGTAATATTTCTGATGTAGCTCGGGGTTCATGGTAGATGTCCCTCCCTATAGTGCCCCGTGTAAAATTTACCAAGTTTAACGAGTTACCGAAGGATAGTAACCGCACTTAGTAGTTTACATTTGAGATGCAAGGGTGAAATATCGAGATTTTATCAAATAGTCAAATGTGTGATCTTAGATATCAACGTTGTAGTACGTGTCGACACGAGTCTCCCAGTATTTTTAGAATATTTTTTAGATGTTCCGTCTATTTTCTAGGAATTTTTGAAGTATTTCCAGTAATTATTAATTACCATTATGATAAATAAGTTTTACCATTCAACTATTTACCGTTTACCATTCTTTTAATCTGCACCGTTGATCTTTTTCAAGATCTATTCTCGACTGTTCATTTCCTAATAAATAGGGGTCAGACTTTTGACCGAGGTCAAAAGCCCAACTCGGTAAACTCTCTCTCCCTCGAGGACGACGTTTGACCGCCTCCAGCCACCATCGGTCGGCGGACCACCACCAATCTCTTCCTCTCCTTCTCCTTAACCTAGCCCAGTCCTTAGAATCATCAAGTAACCACCGTGGAGAGAGATCGACCAAGAGGAGACGCGGCGGTCTTCACTGGTTTCTAGCGAAACCAAGTTGCGACTCGACCTCTAACATGTAGGGTTCTTCTCTCTTATTCTTCCTTTTCCTGCCTTTAATCCTTCAAATTGAACCCTAATTCGATTATCCTAAACTCTGTGTTTTCTGGGTTTCTCGACTCCTCTCTCCGGCGACGACTTTTAAAGGTTTCTGGGTTGCTTCTCGTGTTTCTTATGGCTTTGTTCGTCATTCTTTGCAGCTGGGTAAGCTTTTCTTCCTCCTTGCTCTAATTCTCTAAAGTTGATGTTTTTCTAGGTTTATGCCGAACTCGGCAAAACCTTATGGTCCAAGCTTGGATTGTAATTTTGTTGTGTTGTTGAGGTTTTAGAGTTGAAGGAGAAAGAATAAAAGTGAAGGAATGTCCGAGAAAGCAGTTATGACATTGTGGGTGCAGAGGTCACTTCCTACGAGTCTTGAAGTTGAGTAAGTGGAGGTAAGATTGGTAATCAATCTCAGATTCTTATGTAAGGTTATGTGTTCCTAGTGTACTAATATGGTTATGGATTTGGTGTAGAGCAGGGGAGAGGGAAGGAGGAGCCATGGAGGAGGTGTTGGCAGTCAAGGAGTTTTGGGCGTGAAGAGTAAAAGTTTGGGTGCAAAGAGTAGTGTGGTGCAGGCTGGGTGTTTAATAAAAAGGTATAAACACTCGACTTGTGTAACTACAAGAAGTAATTGGTGGTGTGGTTGAAATTACATTAGTAGTTAAGATGAAAATATTGTATGCTTGTTAGTTGTTAAGTTGAGAGTTAAAAGAAACAAGTTTGGAGATGTCGAATTGGCTGCTAAGATTAAATTGGTTAAAGGTTGATTTGTTGTCTGAAGTCTATAAGTATTTAGGGAAAGTGTGTGATTAATTGAAGTGGACTAAGAGTTATGGTTTGGGTAGTTTGAATAAGTTGAAGGAATGAGGTAATTTGAGTCGTAGAGTTTTGTTAAGTAGTATAACGAGTAATTACAGAAAAACCGTAAAAAGAAAGTTTTCATTTTGAGAAAGTTTCTATTTTTGGGAAAGTGACTAGTAAAAAGAATATTTGGGTTGGTCGGGATTTGGTTAAATGTTAAATTGTTATCGGAAGATGATAACTAGAATTTCGGAAGTGACAAGTTGACTCTTTCAAATAAATTGGGTGATTCGCATAATCGATATATCGACTCAACATTAAAGAAATGTCTAAGAGACATGTTGGGTGTCCATAGTAATTGTTATAAATGGACACTCTTGTTACTATTCATCCTCGAACGAATAGGTAGTTGGTCTTGATTTGCTGAATAAGCAAACTCGGGATCGGTCACAGAGACTTGAGAAGTTTTGCACGTTGTATTTGTACTTTAAGCGCTATGGCCCATGTTTTAGCATACTGTATAGTTTTTCTCTAACGATATAAAATGATGGTTTTTGTGTGCAAAGATTTCTAAATGGTTTTATTCCAAGCTCAAATATATATATATATATATATATATATATATATATATATATGGTTTTATGGATTTTAAACCTAGCATTGATGGGCTTATATGTGAGCAAGCGATGACGATGCTCACCCCTACAATATGTTGTTTGTAGGTACTGTGTACTGTGACAAAATAGATAAAAGGAGCTAGGTGTGTGAAGTCTCATTTCATACTCAGTGTTTCGCCCAAGCCGTACTTACTTGTCATGCTTTATTCTTCGAGTCATTTTCCAGAGTGTTTAACATAAATTATAAATGTGTCTTCCTAAATTATTAATCATGTTATATGTTTTTATTGTTGTCACTAAAGTTTTTAATTGGCCCTTTAATTTGTCCATCTTCTGCGAAATTTGAAAACTCTGGTAAATGTTTTGTGAAATTCTTGTGGTGCCACTGAAGTTTAAAAATTTATTTTATCTACTAAATTGCCTATGACTTTAGATTAATGAATTGTCGGTACGCCTTTTGGACGTGCTGGCTTCTTTTTGGCCTACAAATCGTGGCTACTGTAACACTCACTCCCGGAGTGTTACACTCCCGATGCAACCTTTCAATCCAATAAACGAAAACGGGTGTGGAACTGAGCCTTACTAGACCGGTTTCAAACCACGTTTCTTTCAAAAATCTTTATTTATCTTGCACAACTTTCAACATACGTGCGACGCAAAATCTAACACAAATACAACTTCTGCACCGTCGTTTGAAGGAAAAAAGAAAGAAAGAAAAAGAAAGGGAGAACCATCGTTTTCCGTCCCGTTGTATCAGAAATACACCCGATCAGGTCGAATGACACAAACTACGTCACAAAAATAGAACCAGCATTCTCGATCATCGAAGCCATCGAACCACATGGAGTCAAAGGACTAAAACCCCACATTCATGGTCACTCACTTTACATGGACCACGCCCCAAATATCGGGCTCACACAACCACATGACACCCGAGCCTCAGCTTCGGCTCCAGACGTACCTCATAATAATATCTTCCTTTTCTTTTCTCTCTCTTTTAACGGTTCCAAAAAAACTCTCTCTACTCTCCAGGTCCTCTCTCTTCTACTTCACTTGCACTCAACACCACTCTCCACTGTTCCTCTCCGTTCCAAAACCACTTCTCTCTCTCAATTCACCTAGTAAGTTCTCGGATCATTTCCATTCTGCAATTTCAATTTTCAATTTGTTTTTGTTTGTTTTCTAGATGTTACTTCAGCTCAAGCTCTGCTCAATTCGTTGCGGTTTTTTGGTTGATGCAGTTCTTGCTAGGGTTTCGTGCGGCGGAGATCGCGCCGGACATCGCTGTAGGATTTGATCCGTGAAACCGGTAAGGTTTGAGCTGAATTGCGATGATAAGTGTTGGAATTCCGCGATTTTGTTGTGATTTTTCGGCTCGGTTTTGGTTTCTGATGAACTCGATTGTGATGAAATGAACAAGTACTTTAGAAGTTGTGCATTTTTGTGATTTTTAGTTGCTGGAAGAATTTCAGTGTACTTCTTGGAGATAATTTGGATTTAGAGTCGTAAATGAGGAAATAACTGTGAAAAAATGTGAAGTAATTCATAAATTTTTATGCTCATAGGGTTAAGGAGTATCTTTTTTAGCTGTTCTGGTTGAGTATATGTGGATGATGGGATCTGTCTTTATGTGCAGATCAAACAGTGATTGTTTTCATTGTACTGAGTGAAAAGAAGAAGCATGGCGCAGAGTAATTGGGAAGCGGATAAGATGTAAGTATCAGATAACTCGGTTTCTTTATTCGAATTGCATGTGACGTTTGTTAACTTGTTGGCTGTTGAGCGTTGTTGTTTCTCCTTTTTGTGCTGTGAGCCTGTCAATTGATCATCGGTTTGATATTTACGCTACTTTAACTTGCTTTGCCACAGGCTTGATGTCTATATTCATGATTATTTGTTGAAAAGGAAATTGACTGCTTCTGCAAATACATTTATGACCGAAGGGAAGGTTGCTACAGATCCAGTAGGTAATGCTGCCAGCTTTTTGATACTTTCTTAGTCTATTAGTAATAATTAGCGTAACTGATGTATCACTTTTGAGTTGTTTGCCTTTTTGTTGTCGTATTGACAAAACACCACTTGGTATGTGTTTGCATAATGTTGTTTTAAATGACTTTGTCGTATATATTGAATGATTTTTTCGGGAGTAAACATGTTTTAGATTTGAATATGCAGCAATTGATGCACCGGGAGGATTCCTCTTTGAATGGTGGTCTGTATTCTGGGACATATTCATTGCACGGACAAATGAGAAGCACTCAGAGGCTGCTGCAGCTTACATTGAGGTTCGCTGCTCCTTATGTTATATATATATATATATAGGGGAAGGATGTGAAGCGGACGTCCGCAGTCCGCTTACAATGCGGACGTCCCTCTGTTCTCCTCCGTCTGGCGCCGGCGACGGGCCTCCTCCACCCGAGAGGTCACCCACGGCATCCCAGCAGAATCTCCGTTCACTTTCATGTGCCGGCGAGATTGATTTGAAGGTCTGGGCAGCAACCTCTGCCCAAAACTTCAGAAAAGGGCGATCTCGCCGGAAAACTGGAATTTGGTAGACTCACCCGGAAGAAAAAGTGATTTGGACGCATCTAGTGTCCGCTCTGGTGGAGGCACGCCGTCGTCAGAGCTGGACGGAGAACAGAGGGACGTCCGCACTGTAAGCGGACTGCGGATGTCCGCTTCACATCCTTATCTTATATATATATATGCTTTTTTGGCTAAGGATGTCCTTATCTTAAATTTGGTGCGGATTTTATATATATATAGGCTTTCTTGGCTAAGGATGTCCTTACCATAAATTTGGTGCGGATTTTCTTAATTTGACTCGCTTTTCGATCAAATTTTCTCATCTTAACCGTTCATAATCTAGATATATATGTATAGATCATCTCTGTAAATTTTCAGCTCATTTGGTAATCGTTAAGGCCTTGAAAACGTATGAATACAATGAACGAACCGAATCTGTTCGACCAGAACTGTTCGTGTTCTCTGTAAATCACATTTTTTAATGTCCTAACGATCATCAAATGAGCTGAATTTTTACAGAGATGATCTATACATATATATCTAGATTATGAACGGCTAAGATGAGAAAATTTGATCTAAAAGTTGGCCAATTCAAGAAATCCTTACCAAACTCAAGGTAAGGACATCCTTACCTAAGAAAAACTATATATATAATGAGGACCTCTAAGTTGAGGACTTTTGAATTAATTACTAATTAGACCAACTTTTTATCAAAATTTGGCATCTTAACCGTTGAAGTTGTAGATTTATGTAAGTAGATCAATCATACAAAATTTCAACCAAATTGGTGATCGTTAAGTATTAGTTTTAGATCAAATCAATAGACGAACCAAATCTGTTAAACATAAACCGTTCAAGTTCATAATTGGTTAATCATACTTATGAATGTCTTAACGATTTTCAATTTAGTTGAAAATTTGTAGAAATGATGTACTCATAAATATTTATAAAATAAACGGTTAAGATGTGGATATAAGATCGAAAAGCGGGATAAACCGAAAAGTTTTCAACTTAGAGGTCCTCACTAGAAGAGCTCCTTATATATATATAGGGCCCTTGGGATCCTTTTTTTGACTTATATGAGAGATTGTGGATTACACCAACTTTTCGATCCAAAAACCACATGTCCACCGTTCAATCTCTAGATATATATAAGTAAATTGCTTCTGCAAAATTTCATCAAAATTGGTGATCATTAGGGTACTCAAAACTGCAATTTGCATGAAAGGTTTAGGTTCGGCAGATTTGATCTGTTTATTGATTTTAGATAGTTCGAAGTCTTAACGATCAGCAGAAGTGATCTGCTCATATATCTAGAGGTTGAACAGTGGAGATGTGGTTTTGTGATCGAAAAGTTGGTGTATTCTCCAATCCCTCATATAAGTCAAAAAAGGATCCCTCATTGGAATAGCCCTATATATATATATATGATTTTTCTCAGGTAAGGACGTCCTTACCTAGCTTTGGTAAGAATTTCTTGAATTGGTCAACCTTTAGATCATATTTTCTCATCTTAGCCGTTTAGTTTTTAGATATATATGAGTAGATCATCAATTTCAGCTAATTTGGTTATCGTTAAGACATTCAAAACTGTGATTTACAGAGAAGAATACGAACAGTTCAGATTGAACAAATTCAGTTCGTTCATTGTATTTATACGTTTTCGAGACCTTAACGATTACCAAATCAACTGAAATTTTGTAGAGATGATCTATACATATATATATATATATATATATATAGATTCTGAATGGTTAAGATGAGAAAATTTGATCGAAAAGTTGGTCAAATTAAGAAAATCTGCACCAAACTCTTGGTAAGGACGTCCTATATATATATATATATATATATTCTTGCTCAGCAATGTTTTCTTTCAAAATTGAAGATTGTTCGGGCGCTTACCTTTCTCTCTAAATTTCATTGATTTAAGGCACAACAAATTAAGACAAGGGAGCAGCAACAGTTGCAAATGCAGCAGATGCAGATATTACAACAGCGCAATGCTCAACTACAGTGTAGAGATCCTAGTGCTTTAAATGCTATGAACTCTGAAGGGGTAATGGGGCAACCTTCAGCTAGTGTGCTGGCGATGAAAATGTATGAAGAACGCATGAAACACCCTCACTCGATGGATTCTGAAGCATCCCCAGGTCTTACTGATGCTAATAGGACTGCCCTTCTCAAATCAGCTACAAATGTACAAGGGTACATCTCTTACTTATCATATTTAGTTGACCTTCATTTTTTCTTCTTCATTTATTGTCTGGGGAGAATGTATCATTTATCTATTTGGTTCTGGTTGATTCAGCCAGTTGACACGAAACAATTCTGGAAACATGTCTGCTGCTTTGCAGCAAATGCAAGCACGCAATCCTTTGACCACTGTAAGTACTCAGACTATAACCTTTATGCTACATAGGTAGAAAAGATTGGAGAGAGTTACTCTAAACGCCTGGAATTCTCTCCTTTCTAAAGCTGTGTGCATTTTCAATATCTATATCTATTATATCTAGTTTCTTTGCCTTTTCTACTCTACATTGCTAAGCAGTATAATATGTAGACTTGTGGAGATTGTAGGACATCAAAAATGAAGTTAACTTGGGTGCAACTCAGAGAAGTTTGCCTATGGATCCTTCATCAATTTATGGACAAGCAATTTTACAGTCGAAATCCGGTTTGGGTGGTTCAGGTAACAATATTTGGTCCTATCTTTTCAAAAACAGCTTGAGTCATGTTTGGAATGCTGGTTGTTCTAAGACTTCTGTTCTCCTTTCAGGATTGAATCAAGGTGTTACAGGTCTTCCTTTGAAGGGTTGGCCTCTAACTGTAAGTTATATATGTCTCATTCTTCCTTGAGGTTTCTTATATGTAGTGTAAGTTTATTCCCCTCTTATAAAACTACTGCATCATTCAGGGAATCGACCAATTACGTCCAAACTTGGGAGTACAAGTACAGAAGTCAAATTTTCAGACCCAAAATCAATTCCTTTTAGCACCTCAACAAGTCTTGGCACATGCCCAGGTTCATGCACAAAACAGCCTTGGAAATTCAACAAGCTATGGAGATATGGATCCTCGTAGGTTTTCTGGATTGCCTAGGAGTGGCATGAATGCAAAAGATGGTCAATCTCCAATGCAATCAAGTTCACCAAAGGTAAACCTTTTGAATGTCAGACTATTAGATTAAGTTATGTAGCACATTTATGGATTCACAAACCAGAAACAGTTGAAAATTTTCACCTGTTTAAGTGATTATGCTAGTCTGTCACCTTTACGGTTTTGTGTGTGATGTATTTGTCCCAAATGTGCAAAACTTTCTATAATTTATTGTACATCAATCAATAATTATTCCAAAGGCTTAAAATTAGTGCTATGACCACTCTATCTTTGTTTGTTTCCAAAACCACAATATGAAATAACATAGAAGACCTGTTTTGAATATTGAGTTTCTATAATATAGGATTCTGTTTAAAATATTACCTCCAGAGATCGTGCTCCATTTTCTGATCACTGTTCTATGCCCTTGAAAAAAATTTGCTGGTTCGGTCAGCTTTCATTTCTTGTACTGTTGGAGTTTGTTGGTATTTATTTTATTAAAATCTTTCACTTGGTATTCAACAGATTAAAATGCCTCAGATGCAACAGACCTCCTCCCAACAACACGACCAATTGCAGCAGCAGCAGCCATTACAACAGGTCGTCTGTTGTTTGTCTTTTTTTCCTAGTTCTTAGGGATACAAGGTTGGCAAGGGACAGTAATTGAGTGGTTTGACAGAACCAATAAAGATGATGATAATTTCTGGCTCTGTCCCTAGATATACCTTTTCAACTAGGACATTTGTTACATTATATAATTTAGCTGATCCTTGTTTAATGCTATTATTTCTTTTTCTTTTTCCTTTCTGCAGAATAACAGAAAAAGGAAACAGCACTCTTCTTCTGGACCTGCTAACAGCAACAACACAGGGAATACTGTGGGCCGTTCACCTGGTTCTCCAGCATCAACTCACACACCTGGTGATGGAATTAACACAGCGAGTAGTCTGCAGCATGTTAACAACATTCCCAAAAGCATGATGATGTATGGTGAAGGAGCAGGAGGTCTTCCTTCGTCTTCCCATTTATTGGTATGACATTAAATTTAACTTACAAACTAAATGTTCTGGTGCCATATGTATGCTCTTGATATGACTATATGAATATGCATGCTGGGGTTGGTTTCCAGAGTGCTGCTTTCTATATTTTTACTTCAAATGGCGTTTATAGTTCTTAAGCTATCAGTTTGTTTAAAACTTTGTCTAGTTCTTGTGATGAAAGAATTACACAGTTGTTGTACTTTGCACAAATGGTCCTCTTGTTGAGACTTCATTGTGTTTTGGGATCCAAAATTTGTAGATATCTTAAATGCTGAGACAACGAATATAGTTAAGTAGGAACATCAGAATATAGTTAAGTAGGAACATCAGAACATATCTTCTCTAATAGTGTCATTTCCTAGTGCAGGAAGACATGGGACGATTTGGAGATGTTGGTACCTTAGAAGATAATGTGGAATCGTTTTTGTCACCTGATGGGGCTGACAGGAGAGATCTATATGGAACAGTAAAGCAGAGTCCTAGTGAGCAACGAAAGGAGTCTTCTAAAGGTAACTTTATTTAAATATGATTGCATTTGGTCCCTTAGAAAGTGGGAGTTGTTTTTCACTCCAGTTAAGCCATGGCCACACATTTCGATTCAGGTTTTACCTTTGGTGAAGTTGGTTGCATAAGGACCAGAAGCAGCAAAGTTACCTGCTGTCACTTTTCTTCAGATGGGAAGTTGCTGGCTAGCGCTGGACATGACAAAAAGGTATAAACTTTTCTGATACCAAGTCATGTAAGATCAATACTTTAATATACAGATGGGTATAAGTACCATTTTTTGGGTAAGCATTCAATTGATTCAAGCATGTATGATCAGTGTTTGTGCACTCTTGATAAGCAAATTACCTATGGTTGAACTTCCGATCACAATCGTTAAATGTGTCCTTTGCCTGATGCATACCCATTGTCTTGTTTTGTGTTTTGTTTTGTTTTTTTTTCATTTATAATATAATGATAATAATAATGGTAATAACAATAATAAAAATATCGTATTTCGTCAAGCGTATCTACTGGATCCACAGGTTTCACTAATTTCTTTCAAGGTGAAAGCTCCTTTGCAACCAAGCAATGTGTGCATTGACATGTTGAAGGGGTGAAGAGGTGAAGCGCTTAAAGAAATTGAGAAATTCAGTAGATCATATATGTAACTTATGTTGAGATATATATCCATCAGGAATATGAGAACTTGTCTGTGGGTTTATAAGGGTTTGAGTCACTCTCTCTATTGTCAATTGGTTTTGGAGTTGAACCCCAGACTACTTTATCATGGTAACAGAGCGGGTTACCCTCGTACACGTGTAAAACCCAAAAGGTCACACGAACTCCACGACCACCCAAGTTGTTGTCTACGTGTTAGGCTTGAAGATTCACCACGTGCGGGGGCGTGTTGAGATATATATTCATCGGGAATATGGGACCTTGCATGTGTGTTTATAAGGGTTTGGGTTACTCTCTCTATTGTCAATTGGTTTTGGAGATGAACCCTAGACTACTTTATCAACTTATATGTGTGAGAAAAGACATTATCGACCTTGAGGCTTAGATAAGACAAAGATGTTGTGTTTGTTATCAGGTTGTCCTCTGGAACATGGATACCCTGCAGACAGAAAGCACTCCAGAAGAACACAAGTTGGTCATTACAGATGTTCGCTTTAGACCAAATTCAACTCAGCTGGCAACATCTTCAGTTGACAAAACTGTGCGATTATGGGATGCAGCCAATGTAATTGTCTTTCCCTCTCTTTGATTTACCATCGATTTTAGATGGTTATGCCTTGATAAAGTTTTTTCCTCGAAAGAACCTCCTTTTAGTTATTTACATTGAAGCCTCTTGGATCCCTTGGTATATAAGATATGTGGTTTCTCTAATTCATGTGCATTTTCCTAATACTAGCACTGTTAATCTATCTATCTTATTGTGGCAGCCAAAATATTGTTTGCAAGCATATACAGGACATAACTCACCTGTTATGTCCCTTGACTTCCACCCTAAGAAGACGGATCTATTTTGTTTCTGTGATAGTGACAATGAAATTCGTTACTGGAATATTAATCCATTCTCCTGTGCTCGTATTTCGAAGGTTTGTTATCTTCTAACATCTGAGTATACAGTTTTATTTTTTTATGAAATATCTGCTTAACATTGCCTTTATTGTTTGGGTAGGGAGCTACTACACAAGTTAGGTTTCAACCAAGAATTGGGCAACTACTGGCAGCAGCATCAGATAAAGTTGTTTCCATCTTTGATGTTGAAACTGACAGGCAAATACACTCATTCCAGGTGCGATGCATGTGAACATAGTATTGAGAGTTGTTTAGCTCTGATGTATGATTCTTTTTGGTTAGGAACTAGTGTTTAGATTAGAATTGATTGACTAATCATCATCCTCAATCACAGGGGCACTCTGAAATGGTAAACTGCATTTGTTGGGATGCAAATGGAGATTATGTGGCATCTGTCAGTCAAAGTTTGGTGAAAATTTGGTCGTTAGCTTCAGGACAGTGTATTCAGGAGCTTGGCTCTAATGGGAACCAGTTCCACTCATGCGTTTTTCATCCAAGTTATTCAACTCTCTTGGTCATTGGAGGAATCTCGGTGAGTGTTCTTACACCATTATAGCCATAACATCTTTAACAACAGTAGGCAAGCATATGATGACATTTTGTAGTGAATGGCATTGAGAATGTGGCAATTTATGTCAGTGAGATAGGCTACTATATAAAGGGCTGATCTAACTAACAGTTATTTTCATTCTTGTGTGGTAGTCCTTGGAGCTGTGGAACATGGCAGAGAATAAGAGCATGACTATTCCAGCTCATGAGAATATAATCTCAGCTCTGGCTCAATCACCCGACACCGGAATGGTTGCATCTGCAAGTCATGATAGCTCCGTCAAGTTATGGAAGTAAACTCAACTTTTTGTGGTATTTGGAGAGGCATGGCTTAGCAAAATCTGGTGGCTGAAGATTTAGAATACGTAAGCAGTAATATATTATAGCCAGTAGTCATAAGCAGTTCTTTCAGGTGAAATATCATATATAGTAATTTCCTATCCTTAGTCAAACAATTTTAATGTCTGGTACTTGTCTTAGTCAAACAATTTTAGTAATTTTAATGTCTTAGTCAAACAATTTATCAAGTGAATTCCTCATTGTCAGAATTGTACTATATCAAACCCGTTAAGACATCATTAACTAGTTTTACATAGTAAACTCCATCCATTACCAGGAGCACACCACTGAATGCATAATATAGCTTCCAAGTGAAAATTTCCCACAAGATGGTAACCAACCACATTTACCTTATAGTCTGTCTATTAGTCACATCTGACTAGTGAGTTCGTCTATGATGCATCAACTAGTTTGGCTCACATGTAGACTAATTTTATGTACACCATCGTTTAAGTCCACCTCTACATCAAAGATGTGTCGGAAAAGACTTGGTTTGAAACTACTGAACTTCTATATTGAATTTAGTTAACCTTACAATTCATGATGACATGAATCTACTATTGTATCTGGTGTCATGTATTCCAGACACAATTCATGATGATATGAATCTACTATTGTATCTGGTGTCAGGTATTCCTGATATTCAATAGTAAGAAAAGAAATTAACCT
This sequence comes from Comarum palustre, assembly GCA_951800085.1. Classification (NCBI taxonomy): domain Eukaryota; kingdom Viridiplantae; phylum Streptophyta; class Magnoliopsida; order Rosales; family Rosaceae; genus Comarum; species Comarum palustre. The sequence continues at coordinate 14,856,966 of OX637579.1, read as the reverse complement.
ATAATAAAAAGCATCCACTTGGATTCCTTGGTACTAAATCTGTGCCAATTCTTTTTGGTTACTAACCGATTACTCATATTACTGAAATATTATGATATCCTGTCTATGAGTTCCATCTTTTTTGCTGCTGAACATGTTATCCCCATAAGTGAAGGATTCATATTGTTAGGTGGAATGCATGGCTGTTAAGAATTATCAGGAGAAAGTTTACTACCCGTTTCATATGTATAACTGATGCGAACTTTGGATAGATATCGTTGATTGCACCAACTTTTGGGGTTGAGTTTGCTTAGTTGTAGTTCGAAATGTGTGTTCTAGAAGTTGTGGTGTTAGTTTTATTGATATTGTGATTGAAATGATGATTTTAGTGAGGTGGTAGTTGAGTCCTTAATAGATTACATTTGATAACCAGATGAGGGTTATTGGCTTTTCAATGTCTAACTATATTCTATAGGGTTCATGCCAGAAATTTTCTACCAGATATAACAAAACACAAGGCCTCGTGTTGTATAGGTAGCTAGCGGTAACTTTTTTAGTTACTTTCCTAGTATTGCTATTGAGTTATTTATACATATTACATATGTTTCTGGTATGGTGCTAAATAGCCATAACAGGATACCAAGGTTTGGGGTCTTGGCTTAAGGAAATTATGGAGCCTTGCGCCACCACCGTGATCCCACTTTCACTGAAACAGAGAAGTGAGAAGGGATGCTTCACTTCATTCACATAGTTTTCCTATCCATTCTTTCTGGGCTGTGTAACCTGTCTACCTTGTTGGCATCTTTACATAATTTTAGTTTGTTGCAATCCTTTTGGCCTCTGGGTTCATTATTGGATCGATAAATTGGAGATGCCACATTAGAACAGAAGGTTTGAGGTTACAAATTGGAGAAAAGCCTCAACGCAATATCTGGTGCTAATCTCATTGAAGAGGTGAACAGACCACACCAGATATTGCGCTGAGGCTTGAGGTTTTCTTTCCACTACACCAGACCTGACTACTAAAGTGAGATCCTCAATCAACTCATCAGTGCACAGAAAATGCTGATCACGTTCTATGAACAAAATTGTTGGAATGATTCTAATAGACTTTCAAGTCCACAAGTAATATTGGGTGTATAAGGGAGCTGGAAGCTTTGGCCTTGAGAGAATATGAGTGTGCTATTTCATTTAGGTTGGACAGTAACGATCGTATATTGATAGTTGATCAAATGCCTCAAAGTTGGCCATCTAGCATCTGGCCACCATCAACCTCCATCTCGCATGCGTGTGTAAGGAAAAGATTATTGTTGACAGGTCCGTGTACCTAGTCGAAGTAGAAGACGAGACAAACAAGCATGCTTGTTTTATTGATGAGATTCGAGTGTGGCAAAAGGTGGACTCATTGCATTATAATAATTGTGGAAGATAATAATTGTGGAAGAGCCAATCGATTAGACAACGTAACAAATATTTAAAATTTATTGTCTATTGTAGGAGAATATAATCGTGTTTATTGTTGTTGTATTGATGTGATAGAAGATGCTCTATTTACAGAGTCTCACTTACACATATTGGGTCATTCTCTTACATATTAGGATAAGCTCATATAGCTTCCCTATTACAAAGAGAAAACATAAAGCTCATAGGCTTGGCATAGACCAAGACACACATATTGATCATTCTACAACACCCCCTTGTGTCGCGTGTTGTCATGTCAGATGGTGCATATGGTGTTGTCTCATCAAAACCTTGTCAAGTAATAAAAACTCTGTAGGAAAAATTAAACCTTGGTCGAAAGGCAAAAAAGTACAACACACCATACTACTTGACCGAGAGCTCGCCATGTAAATCTCCCCCTGATGAGTAACTTGATGATCTTTGCATAATCTTCACATGCTTCTTGAGAACGTCTTGAAGTTGCAACATTGGTGATAACGGCGGTTCCGTGAGCTGAAGGGAATTCGTGCTCCTCGGCTATGGTGGCGGCGTCTAGGTGCTTATATGCACGACATTTTGTAGTAGCATTTGGCACTTGGCAGCTGCGCTCAGTAGCGCTCGGCGGTAGCGCTAGTGAACCGCGCACAGCTGTGCTCAGCAACTGCACTAGACAGCGCTCGGCAGCTGGTGCACGGTGTCCAGCAGCTCGATCCTAGGACCGGCTAGCGTTGAGATCCTCATGGACAACGCACTTATTTGCGGCCCTTCTTGAACCTCAAGCGGTGCATGCAATGTTGTCTCTTTAAAAACCTTGCTAAGCAAAAACTCAGTGGAACAAAAAGCTTAAACTAAGGGAAAAAGAGTGCAACATGGTTGACACAAACAACCACACCCTTCACATTTGATGATGACATGTATATGCTAGACTTTCTTTCAAATTTGCACCTTCCCCTGACTTAACATCAATCATAGGGAGCTTCCTGATTCGTAGTAACCATGAAAGTATCGATAACTTGGCATATCAATGCTCTTTAACATATCTTCAAATGTGGCATTGGACAATGATTAACTAAACCATGTCACATTATCCTCAATCTAGATCTTTCACACATTGATCGAGAGGAGAATGTCGCTTGTGAACTCAAAACATAAGTTCACGCAGAGTTTTAGATTCTCACACAGCATGACCTTTAAGTACTCAATCAGCTCTAACTTATTGTAGGGACAATTAGTAAACAGTTATGGAAAGTAGACATCCATAGCTTTCCAACCATAGGTTACACATCCTCTGGTTTGACCGGAGCTATCTAGAAAGCTCTATCGAATTAGCTGACTATTTGGCAAAACAGATTCTCGGACAGATCTGTCTTACTTCACGAGAATTGTCATAACTCACTCAATATGATATATGTGATCATATGGTTGGTGTCCCTGGAAATTAGACACATTGACCTTTTCAACGGTACCAATTTGACCGTTTTCCAAAGAGTGAGTCGTCCTGTAGATCCCGATGAAGCTGACCCAGGAAACTTGGTATTTTTCTGAATGATTGAATATGCCCAAATACATACAAGTATTCAAGGGATGTCGTTAAGTTATATCGGCATTGCTTGGGCGCAAAGCTACACTTAGCTTTTCAACGAATGATGGGTCAAGTAATTCTTTATCATCTCTCTAGAGGAAACAGATCACTCACTCATAGAGTAAAGACTTTAACTAATCATAGGAGCATATGCAGACTTCACTTTCATTAGTGCGTCAAAGTCGTTTGATGGAAAAACATCATCAACACACAATCATCGACTTATTAGAAGATTGTGTCTTTCTCAAGATCTTTTCATTCTAACATCGGATGTAGACACCTCTTTATCATGAGTCCATATATATTCGGAATCAACACGCAAAGGCATTATTCATCATATCACTTCCAAATCAAAGAGTTATTTATATGTGTTCCAACATCTTGTGCAAACACATGCTTCACTCGATTTTGGCATATCTAATCATATAGAGACGTTACTATGACCACATTCATAGGTTACATGTCTAGTTTTTTTTTGGAAACTACTAAATAGACAAAGTAGTGGAGTGCAATGACATCCATTACGAGAGCATATCTCATCGTAGTCGATCTTAGTGTGTGTTAATGAGAAACCTTGCGTCACAAGGGAGTCTAAACTCTTGTTCTCACTACGCTATCCAACAAAGACATATTTTGTAGGGTTTACATCTAGGTCGCATCTTCCCATGGCCAATCACTATGTTTATTAACAAAGCGTCCGTTCGATAGACCCATTATCTCACGTCCTCATGTACACTAGTGTAGTACTTGTAGAGATATCTATATGGATTGGATTTGACATTGAGGCATCCCCCAACAATTATCACAATTCAGACTTCATGAGACGGATTTGAGTATCATTGATCAATGGACCAGGTTATGTCAAACTCGCTTTCTCTCTAGTTCGAGTAAGTATCAAACTTAAGGGCCTCACCCTAATCTTTAAGGAGCCATAAGGCCTGTGACACCATGTTGACACACTATGGCGTCACTATATCACCATTACAACGCTCGCAAGCTGAAACTCGGCAACGTTCGCAATACTCGGAATCAGCCCTAGCTCTTGGCATGGTGATGGTGTCAAGACCATCTCAATATGGTCACGCCATATCCTCTTGATAGGATATCATTCCTTACAAACAAGTGCAGCATTGATCTCGTAGTACTTTTAGGATCAAGTTGTGACTTAGTGGTGACAAACAACGAAAATTCACGTCGTTCCACTCAAACACGAGTGTGCGTATCTCCCCTTAACGATGGGAAGACAGTCTCAAAGTGACAATCCACAACATAGCGGTTAAGGAGATCGTCTTTAAAGGAATAAAAACATATAAGCAGACTATATGTTCATTTGTGTCGTCGACAGTGCATGGTGCTAGCAGTTGCGTGCACATTGCTAGGAAGCTCAGTGCACGGTGCTTGCCAGATGCGTACGCCTGTTGGCAGCCATGTGCACATTGGTGCACGACGCTTGACAGATGCGCAGTTTATTCATCCCACACAACTCATCACTTTGGCAATGTAATTTGGCACATTATGTAGCTCAAGGCTTGGAGATCCGTTTCAATCTTGCCGAGCCCATGTCAATACTTGCACACACTTTCAAGCTATTGTGCACTAATTCAATGATGATAAGTCATTGACGAATTAGATATGCTGCATGCGGTATAACCATATCGAAAGTACTGGTGCACATCAACCAACCTCAAGACTTTAAGTAGTCGAGTTCGGTGAGACCAAATAAGTTATAAACATCAGCAATGATATGGCTAGAGAGCCCATAGCAGCATATGGTAGACAATGATGTAACACATGACCAGTGTGTTAACCCTACAACTAACACCATAAAAGCATAAATAGTGTCTGCAATGTTGGTTGTCTATGTCTACGGAATCCCTCATTGGATTTCTTGTAAGAATGTACTGTTATCTTTTGTGTCATAGCAATAGGAGGTCTCGGCAGCTGGGCGCATGGTGCTAGAACCCATGTGCACGTTGCTAGGCAGTTAGGTGCTTGGTGCTCGACAGCTGGGCACATACCAGTGGTAGCTATGTGCATTGTGCAAGGCAACTCAGTGCACTCACTCCTTGGCTAACGTACAAGCTTTATAAAATGAAACAATTAGCGTCGAACAAAGCCAATGACGCATTAAGGGAAGTGCGGTGTGTGAAATCCGATGTAACCACGCACAGGGGACCTCAAATGTCGCCCAGGGTTGTCGTTTACAACCATAGTGCCATCACCATCCTTGTGGTGAGACCATGTCCCAAATGTCTTCGTTTTTACTCATGTTTCTCTTCATAATGCTCTTAGCACTCATGAGAGGTATACACAATAGTTCATATCATTCTCACAATACCGTTGGCGTGTATGTTCTTAAACATATCAAGGTTCAATTGCCTCTTAACATATGGAGAGCATAGACTTTGATCATAGTGACATGAAGCATCAATTAACCGTGTACATGAGTGACCGGTGATGATCCAATCATGTTAGGCACAAAGGTTTTACAAGGCACATAATACCGAATCACCAGTGATTTCCGTGCAGCTGACTTTTGCTCATTAACTCTCTCGTCTGGACGGATATGAACGAACTATGAAAATCGTTGGAAACTAGACTCACCTAGTTTTCCAGTGATATAATGTTTGTGTTCTAGTTTTTCCGGAGCTGATCACAAAGCTCAGATGAATTTGTTGTCCAATAGGGATAGATTTACTGTGTTTCAGCAAAATGCATTGTAGGCACCTGGGCACACAAGCGTGCACAGCGCTTGGTGGCTCTCGCCAGCTAGTGCACATCAAATGTGCATGGCGCACTTAGGCTAAAAAATGCAATATCAGGCATCTAATCTCTGTTATGAGGGACTTAAAGCAGGATTATTAAGTCATGATGGATTAAAGTAGTGTCAACATCATACTTATCGAACCATAACTCCCAATAGAAGAATATTATCAATCCGTATATGAGAGATTCTTTGACATTGTGCCAACAATTTCTTCGAGCAATACACATAACTTGTGAAGTTTTTGTAGCAGTCACGCTTAAAATGAGCTCAATAATAAAACTGGGGATTTAGAGATCCATAACAGTTGTATTGTCTCACGCTAGCATGAATTGTTTTGACAAGTTTCTGTCTAGGACTTAGGTCGGGAGCACCGCCTATAAGGCTGGCTATGTCTCCCCCTCTCTTCTAGACATTGGAGTGGCTTCTCGTAGCACATATGCAGTGTGCATGGGCAACGCATAGGCATCATTCAGAGGCAGTGTCACGGGCAGCGCACATGCAGCGTGCACAGGTAGTGCACATGCAGCGTGTATCAATGTTCACGTAGCAGCCAAACTCAAGGCATATATCGATTCCACCTCAACCTCAAATAGGGAGCACATCGAGTATGTCAAAACTTGCTCATGCATACAAAACCAAGTTGTTATGAGACTCAATAGAGGTCACAAAACCATGCTTTATTGCTTTGTCTTTGTGCTAACGTTGATTAAACACAACGCGGATTGACACAAGCAATTCTTTAATAGCATAAAATAAAACCGACGTTTGATACCAAACAACGCGGACCTAAAAACAAATTGGTGCACAGCGCTCGATAGTAATACAGGCCAGCGCATGACACTCGGCAACTGATACGGCAATCCACCGAACATTGTTCATCGCTGGCACTGAAATCTTTTCCAAAAGCACTCGAAAATTGGTCCCGGATAACAGCAAACAGCGTTCGACGATTGCTCGGCAACTGCACTCGACATCTGGTGGCAGTTGGTCTCGACAACGCTCGGTAGCTGCTCTTGATAGCTCACGGTAGCGGTAGGCAACCAGCGCACAACAGTGTGACAGCTAGGCTTGCTAGTGCATGACAGTTGGTCTCGACAACGCTCGACAGCTTCTCTTGGCAGCGCACGGTAGCGGTCGGCAACCAGCGCACTACAGTGCGTCACCTAGCCTTGCTAGTGAAAGACAGAAGCCAGCAACACTGTTCGAGGCCTACAGCTAGGCATGTGTATGCAATCCGGTGCACATATGTTTTAGGGTTTTCAAAATAACCTATAAATTCAAACGTCCCAAGCATAGAATGGGGATAGAAAAAAGGAGGAACCGATTTTATTCTCCCCGAGGTGATTTGAACTTTAAAAAGTTTTAGGATCTCAAGAAAACATAATTGTAGAATTAACCTTCACAACCTAGTTGGAGAAACTCAACACAAAACCAAAAACCTAGTAGCAGCCATGGTAGCGTGCACAAGGTGTGTCAAGTGCGCAGGGGTGCACGACAGTGCACAAGGGTGCGCAGAGTTGCACAGGGGGTGCACGCGGCAATGCACAAGGGTGTGTGTCGGTGCACAGGGGTGTGTGGCAGTGCACTGTGGTGCGCGGCGGTGCACTGGGGTACGCACACGGCTGATTTAGGGTATTTTTTAAGTGGCCAAAATCTAGAGGTTAGAGCTCGTGCTTGATAACGTATTACGGGAGAATATAATCATGTTTATTGTTGTTTTATTGATGTGATAGAATGAGCTCTATTTATAGTCTCACTTACATACAATTTGGTCATTCTCTTACACATTCGGATAAGCTCATATAGCTTTCTTATTACAAAGAGGTAACATAAAGCTCATAGGCTTGGCATAGACCAAGACACACATGGATCATATATCCTACAATATTGTCCTTTTACTAAATTTACAATTCAAGAAGTACTAGATAAATATCTATCAGCTAATAATAACTGAACAAAATTATATGCACGATGAGTAAATAAATCAATAATTGACCATATAGTACTAATTATAAGGATTGATTGCCTATTCCAATAAATACAGATCTGACGTGTCAATTTCAATTAATCTTGATAAAAAGACTTTTTTAACCCTTAACTTAAATATCTACCACTCATTTCTCTCATTCATTCTGAAACCATTCTCTTTCTCTCTCTCTTGTTTCATTCTCTCTCTCTCTTTCTCTGTCCTCCATATCAGAGACCTACACCAGCTCCAGATTTGTGCTCAACGTCGGCGAATGTCACCAAAACACCAGCATGAAGCACTGGTGACGCCATCTGCCAAGATCCGAGCTCGTCGTTCCGCAACAAACCTCTCTCTTTCACATCAGAGTTTGAGCCAGCTCCAGATCAGAGCTCTAAGCCGGTGATCATGTCGTTTTACCGGTTGGCGTTCTCCATGGAGATCTGGACGAGGACCATGGAGATCTAGACGATGGACGACGATAATGAAGATCTAGACGACGACCACCACAATGGTATCAGCTCGACCAAGAAGATCTTCGCCTTTGGATTCCGACGTCGTCGCTCAAGTTTGTTCATCTGCTAGAGTTTATTATCCCTGTAAAAGTTTACTAAGGGTAGAAAAATTTATTTTTGCATCTAAATTGATTTTTCACTGTTTTTAATGTATATAATAGGCCTTAAAGATATTGTTTTGCACGTTTACTACCTCTGGTATAAGTTTATTAGGGGTAGTAAACTTATGATTTATTACTAATGCCTCGAGTTTGTTCATCTGTTCGAGTTTACTACCCCAATAAAAGTTTACTAAGGGTAGTAAACTTTATTAATCGCATCTAAGTTGATTTTTCTCTTCTGATCTTCTCTCTCTCCTACTGTCACTCACAGATCCTTCGTCTCCAGCATCTCAGACGACCTCATCCTCGCCTTCACCATCTTCGATGAGCTCATCCTCCCCTCCACCTAATCTCCACCACGTCCTCGCCGGTCGCTGCAACACTGAGTCCAAAGAGCAGAGTCAAATCCAGATCGGGTCATGTCGTCTACACGTCGGCTCTAGGAAACGTCGATACTGGGGTCAGTAGACTAGGATTTGATGAAATACTGGGGTTAGTAGACTTGGTTTTGAAATATACTGGGGTTAGTAAACTTGGTTTTGATGCACACAGTGTGTTATTATACTTGGTTTGAAGTATACTGGGGTTAGTAGATTTGGTTTTGTAGTATACTAGGGTTATTAGACTTAAATTTGGACTATACTGGGGTTAGTAGATTTGAATTTGATGTAGATGTAGCCCTAGTAAACTTTTTGTAAAAATTTATTATCCCTAGTAGAAAAAATCCGGTTTAATTCTGGCTACCAGTTATTTTCCAGCGTCCGGTGACCAGAGTCCGGCAGTTGGTGACTGGAGACCGGGGTCCGATGACTGGAGATGCTCCTGCAAAATAGTCTCTCTTTCCTTTTTTCTCTAAGCGTGTATAAGGAACAAGGATAAAATTATTTCAAAAATATTATTTTATTATGAATTTAATAAAAATTTGTTTATTTGAGCATTAATAAGTACATTTTGTATTAAAATAAGTACTTAACTTTTTAATTAATTAGTTTAGAATTTTGTTTTTTCTTATTTTATACAAATAATCATTCTCCCTAAATAAATTATGTAATTGTAATCATTTATATATTAGAATTTTTAAATATGAGACGTGGTAGTCTCTAGGCGGCTTTATCTATAAATTTTCAATTTTGTATATACAGAGGTCTGATTAGTTACCTCGATGTGAAGGCAAAAGCCCAAATCAACCACATACCCCCATTCTCTCTCTACGTACTATTCCAATGGAGAATCATCACATCTCCGACGCCGACGACGAGCCGGAAGAATTCTCCGACCGCTTCATCTGCTGCGTCTGCCAGTAAGTCTCCCTAAATCCTCTCTCTCAATTCTCCGATTATATGTAGCTCATGCCTTTCGGTTTCATGATGTGCAGGGATCTAGTGTTCAAGCCTATAGTGCTCCGTAAGTCGGTGCTTTGAATCGCTTCAATTTTGATGCGAGTGTTTTCTGATTTTTGTTTGTGGATTGCAGCGTGTGGACACATTACGTGTTTCTGGTGCGTGCATCGATCGATGAACGGTGCACGTAAATCTGATTGCCCACTCTGTAGGCATCCCTATCATCACTTTCCTGCTATCTGTCAATTACTTCATTCTTTACTGCTCAACTTGTATCCTGGCGCATCTAAGAGAAGGGAATCACAAACTCTAGGTCTGCTCTCTATGTTTGAGTATTATTATTATGTTGATTGTAGTGAAACTTTAATATTGTTTATGTGATTAACATGTTAGTGTGCGCGTTCATGAAATGTGTTTTAACATTTTAAGCTTGTTCCTCCATGTTAGTTAGCATTCACAGATGTTACGGTGTTTCATGTTTAGAAGTTATTACGTTAGTTTTCACACTGGTCAGTTGGCTGAAAGCTGTAATTGCGTTCATTGTTACCTTCGCATATTGCAGAACAAGAGAAGAGTACTGGCTTCTTCTCACCACATCTGGATGTACAGGCTTATAGCTCACAAGCTTATCAAGACTCAAATATTCTGGAGGACTCTGTGAGCAAAGAGTTGACCGCAAATATGGAGAAAACGTGTTCTGTTTCATATGATCAGAACGATGGGACAGCTGTTTCTAGGCCAACTGATGGTGGAGATATTGGGGGAAAGGAGAATGTTACTGATCATGTGAAGAACTCCCTGTTAAGTCAGCAGCAGAGTGGAAGTTCCAAGCAGATTTCAGTTGCAGATGTGCTATGTGCTGCATGCAAAGATCTAGTTTTTCATCCTGTGGTTCTCAACTGTGGCCATGGTAACTTGTGCATTTAGATTTTCAAGTTTCTATTAACTCTATCAGTTTTCAGTTTCTCCTCTCTAGTAGTTTTCGATTATTCTAATATTCCTTATTTTCATTGCACAGTATATTGCTTAAGTTGTATCGTTGACCAAGATGAAGAGAAGCTTAGATGTCAAGTATGTCCAAGTTTCCATCCAACTGGATGTCCAAAAGTCTGTTTGGATTTGCACAACTTTTTGGTCGAACAGTTTCCCAAAGAACTTGCACATAGAAGAGATGATGTACAACTTAAGCATGTTAATCCAACTGCATGTATGTCAACTGAAAGCTCAATTCCATTTTATTATGCTGCATAATATGATACTAATTCATTCATCATTTAAACACGGTCTGTTGTGCTACCTAGTTTTACTTTGATGTAATCGAGCATAGGAATATAGGGAAAGAAGACACTTAATGTTCCTAGGAAAGTATGCAATCTAGACTGGTGGTTGTTACTACTTAAAAGATATAGTTGTTCGAGTAGGCTGTACTAATCTCATTTTCTTCTTAGTTATGAGTATCATGTCAGTATGGATAGGTGTGCTACTTGAATGGTCTGCTCAAATTGGTTCACTAAGAAAACCAAATGACGAGTTACTAAGTATGATTTATGAAAAGTTTATATCCTATTGTGCTGGATTTTCACTGTGACAACAAACAATAGTTTATGAAGGTTTCAGACTTATTTAATCAAGATAGGGACTTAAGGATAACACTAATGTCTTTCTGTTGCTGTAATATCGATGTTGGACTGATATCCATTCTACACCAATTAATTTTGGTCAAGTGTTGCTTAACATGTATATTCAAAGCTTATTTTGCTTTATTATTTTATTCTGTGATGCACCTGTTGATGAGGACATCACAGTTTACTGCATCACCTGTCCTATCTTAGATATTGATATTAATGGGGTCCTATCTTAGAAATTGATATTAATGGGGTTGCCATTTACTTATAGGTGAAAGCAAAAGCAAAAGCAAAAGCAGTAAAGAACCAGAGAGGCTATCACCATGGTCATGTCACGCAGGAGTTGGCTGCGATTATTGTGGAGTATACCTCTTTACCTCTTTCTTTCTATGCACATTGATGTTTTGATTTTTGTGGCATTGCATAAGCATTATCACTTGAAAAATCTTTTTTGCCTTCTCCATCTTGGATCTGTTGGCAGTTCAACTAGACACTAAAGTATTAACTAGATAGGTACGTAACATAAATGATCAGGGCCATGAGAAGTTAGGATGTAATAATAACCTGAGACAGTGCACGCTACTTCAATTTTTAGCCCTAAAATAAAGGCTCGTTTATTATTGCAATGTCTACCAACTATGCATGATTGTTTGAAGTATAATGGCTTAATTCCTATATTGCAGTGTAGCGGATGATACTTTATTGCCTTTCCAAGTTTACTTCTAACCTCTGTGCTTGTGGATTTCAGTTTCACATCAATTGTGCATTTTCATTTAGTTTTGCTTAACATGCATTTGTTATGAAGAGATTTAGAGTCAGGTTTAAAGTAATCTCTCATGTTGTATGAAACCGTACTTATTCAGAACTCTATGCTTGCATAAAATCAGATCACTCTGATGATTAGATAATTGCCTGTTTGAGCCGTAGTTGTTTTTTTTTCAAACTTCACCGTCTTTCATTATTGCTATCACAATTATGCAGGAAAATGACATCTCAGTTTCTTTTTCAACAGATGTATCCAATTATTGGGGATAGATACCGGTGTAAAGATTGTGTGGAGAAAATTGGTTTTGACCTTTGCAGTGATTGTTATAATTCTAGTTCCAAGCTTCCAGGTCGATTTAATCAGAAACATACAGCAGAACACCAGTTCGAGCTTATAAGCAGCATGACATATTTCGTGGTCAGGGAAGGATACTGAGTGAGCCATTAAGTGGTTCTATTTCTGTTTTGCTGGCTCACATAACAGCGATTTCAGAGGAAAGTGATAGGAATGGTGAGCACTCCCATGCTACCTCCACCAATAGTGAAACTGATGAGAATAACCAAGATGACTCTCAATGAAGTTCTCTTCACGGTGGCATTTGAGGCTTTTGTTATCTTTGGCTTTGAGATGCTTCCTTATGTTGAAAATAATCTCTTTTCCCAGGATTAAATCATTGCAAAAGTTTGCATATGGAAGTCTATTATATTGTACAGCTTCATAAATTAGAAGTTATGCTGATCTAGGATATAAATTCAGAAGATAGTAGTGTGCAAAGTAATTGTTATTTGGAACTTTTTATTTTATTATGCTTTTTCCACTTTCAGCGAATTATGGTGAAGTTGTTAACTTATGAGACAATTTTTATGTTACAGCTATTAAAAAAACGTAAGACTGGAAAGCTACCAATAACAAATAACATCAAACTAAAAAAAGTGAGAGAAAACCAAAAAGTGAGCTTTAAAAAGTGAGAGAAAACCAACATCTAACTAATCTATGGGTCGATTGCTACATTTGAAAACAAAACTACAACAATACCAACAAATCTATGGTGCACCCACTGTATTTAAGTCGTCACCACCCGCAACCGTGAGGTAATGAGTACTTAAAACCTAAAATGGAGCATTGATAATCCAAATAATTCTCAACACAAATTATATGAAAACCCACTACCCATAAGAATAGCCCCCTTAAATTAACGTTATATAATCCATCATCCAAACCCATACTTGGAAAGTACAAAACTATTACTATATCATAGAACCAGAACATAAGAATAATAAAACTATAATCAATGATCATTTAAAAATTATTGAAGTCGTAGAGCAACATTCAATTTTTTCACGACATGCCTCGAGTTCTCCAAAGACGTTACCAACTTACTATAGTTGATTTTTATTTTCTTTGGTTAGTTGAATGAATGCGAAGGAATTTATTTTTTTGTCTTCAAAAACTGGAATGCATCATCACGATCGTCAGCACATCCTCTGTACGAGAATTTCTGATCGTATCAGTCTATGGGGATCAGCGAGTACGTGTCACTTACCAGACAACAACCCGTGAGAAGAACAGACCACGCGCTCCCTGATTGGCCGAAACCGAGAAGTGCCTTCCCGCTCCCTCGTAAACCGCGCCACGCAAGAATGACGTCACGCATTCTCTGCACCCCGTCCGTGATTTGAACGAAAGAATATACGGATTTTAACCGGACAGAGGTAAAAAAAGTAAACAAAAGGGCGGGAGGACTTGGAAAAAGAATTGAAAATAGTTAAAGAGAAAAGAGAGGGAGCAGTCACTCGTCGGCCACTTGTACAGCGGTGTTCGAGTTTACAAGGCCCCTAGGGGAAAAACAGAACTTTTTGCAGTAAAAGTTAATAGCAGAGGACGCTGTCAAAATCTTGTTGGGTCATTGTTTTTGGAACTTTATAGGAGAGATTCCCTTGGGAATTTGGGCAGAATAGGACGAGGGTCTCAGCAGAGAAAGGAACATAATCTTTTCTTCTTCCTCTCTCAATGGATGCTAGCGTTGGCACCACTATTATTATTGCTGGTTTGAATTCTTGTTCCTTTTAAGAGTACATTGATTCACCATCGAAAAAAAACCTAGTATGTATAAGTTCAATCAACTACCTATAGTTAGAAGATCTGTGACTCTATCACCCTTCAATTTTTTGCCTAAAATTATGTCTATTTGCACAAAATTTAAAAAGTCAGACCTCAGTTTAATGAAAATAAAAGTTAAGAGCACATTCCAATAAAAATTATGTAAAAACATTTTTAGCCTTAATTTAATTTCATTCAAAAAACTCTTATCTTCAGACTTCCCTTGTCTCCACCGATCTTCCTTTCTCTACCGATAGTTCCTCAATGACATCAATGTCAGAGGCATCCAAAGTTAGATTCGAAAACTGTGAAACCACGATCATAAAGATGTCATGTTTGTTTTTAATTTGATTTTCCCATACATTCTTTGTATGCTCTCACGACTTCATAAGCTCCACCATTTTTTGGTGATCTAAAGATCCACAACCGTTTTATTTTATTTATTTTAGAGCTGGCGTGATTTGTTTTGACAAGTTTGGTGTCTATGGCTCTAGGTCTGAAGGCACCGCCACTATGGTTGGCTATGACTCCCTCTCTTTTCTAGACAATGCCACAAAGTATCATTAACAACGTAGTCAAATCTAGCGGTAATCAAGTCACGAGACTAATAATGCATCAGGATTTTTTATACCCGTGTGCGCGTGTCAATGACGCATTAAACATCAATTGGGAGCGCACGAGATGTGAAATATTGGCATCAAATGTGTCAAAACTTGAATGAGCAGAATGTTACCTTGCTCTTGCATACAAAACCAAGCTGTTATGAGACTCGATAAATGTCACAAAATAATGCTTCATTGGTTTGTCTTTGAACGTTGTCCAACAACGCGGGTGCTCTAAGCGACCACTTTAATCGAAATATTGAATGTTGTCCAACAACGCGGGTGTTCTAAGCTAACACCTTAATCAAAAAATGTAGAACGTTGTCCAACAACGCAGGTGCTCTATGCTACCACTTTAATCTAATCATCTCAACGTCGGATACCAAACGACATGGACCCATAATATGATTGGGATTTAACCTGCACGCACCAAATTCTAAACATGAAAGGTGAAGGGGGAAAGGAAGGATGAACCTACCCGAGTTTAGCAACTTTGAAAAAAAAAAACATAAAACTTAAAGCTTACTTGCTAGTCTGCCAAATAGACTACATTATTAATCTCGCTTTATACTTGTTCCACGCTCAAATCTTTGCGTGTGCAGCGAAATTGCTCGAATAATTCCATTGTGAATTGTCACGTAGGGAGACCATGAAACACATGAAAAACATATGGTTAGTTAAGATTGCCATAAAACAGTAGCAAATCATTGGAAAACATCAACCAAATGAAGGATTCAAAGATAAACTAGGAATACAACCCGTTTTTCTCAAAGAAAAATAATTCCTATGCGAGTTGCAGTCATTGGGAGGATCGGTTCACCCACTTTTACTCCGGTTCTGGGAATGCTCTTTTGACTGAAGGATCATGACATCCTTGTGCATAAGCTCTCCAATTTTCACTGAAATCGGACTTCAGAAAGTACCCGAACCGGTAGCTTAAACAGTTCAGTCGGTCTGGGGATTCCGGCAGCCTGTTCGGTTCATTCCCGCCCGGTTCTTGGAGTGAGGCCGGCGACATTGGAATCATGAGAACAATATTTTCAACTTGTTTGTTGGTGACGAAAACCAATTCGGAATTTATTATGTCGATATTGGCTTGTGAACCCTAGGACGGATTTTAGGGTTTCTTGGTGTGCAGGTGCACAGGGGGTGTGCGGCAGTGCCCAAGGGGTGCGCAACGGTACTTAGAAGGTGTGCAACGGTGCCTAGGAGGTGCGCAGCAGTGCCCAAGAGGTGTGTAGCAGTGGTGCGCTGTGGTGCCCAACGGTAGTGCACAGGCGTGCGCGTGACAAAATTTTTCCTCTTTTTTCAGTGGTGGCCTACTTGCTCTTTTTAGGGTTAGAGCTTAGTGTCTGATAACGTGTTCTAGGAGAACTGAATTCTCATTCTCTTATTGATAGAATGAAGCCCCTTATATAAGGAAATACATGGGCCTCTTGAGCTATTACATGGGTCAATGGGTCTATTACATGGATATGTGTAAAACTCTATTACAACATGGATTATTACATAAAACCCGTATATAAGGCATGAACCAAGACATACTTATATATCAAATATCCTATAACACTATCAAGTTTATTTAAGACTTTTGAAATCTACCTTGTTTATAAGTTAAACTCTACAAAAACATAAATGTAATAGATAAATGATCGGAAATTACCGATAGTAAGGTGACAAATTGATCATACATAACGCCATTCTAATTAACGTTTAACAAGAATAACAAGAATGAAAAATAAAACACTCGTATCTTGCAATATCTAGTACAGTCTATCTTACCACTTGAGCTTATCATAATTCCTAAAGGCCTACACACATGAACGAGTTTTTTTGAAGTAAAAGGAGAACTCTAATTGATCAAAAAAATCATACCACACAAAAAGTCACACATAGATGGTCTAAAAACTATTCAAAGCATAGCTAACACTACATTCGAACTACATCTAAAAATTGAAAAAAATAATCTTCAAAACTACTGTCCAAAAAAGTGGACATTACACCTTTCCTCCCCTAACTAACCCTACAATGCCTCATGAATCAGGCCTAAGACCCAGCTAGGGCAGTAAGTAGGCTCGAGCCGCTCGTATTAAGCTCAATTTTTAGCTCGTTCGGCTCATGTTCGTAAGATAAATAAGCCGAGCTTGAGCTCAATATTGTGGCTCAAAAAACGAGCTGAGCTTGAACAGATTGTATTCGGCTCGTTTAGCTCGTGAACAGCTCGTTTTTAAAACTTAGCTTTTAAAAAAATTGTTATACATAAAATATATTGTTTAAAATCCAAATCTTCTATTCTTTTTATTTCTTTCCTTTTAGAATCAAATTATTTAATTAAAATACATATATTAAAACAATCAATTTATGAAAAATGAAATCAAACACTAATAATCACCACAATAAGAAAGTAATTAAGATAGCCTTAAATTTAATGTTTTGTAATTTAAACTAAATGAGTCAAGCCGGTCCGAGCTCAGCTCGAGCTTAAACAAGCCAAGTCGAGCTTGAACATGAAAAAAAAATTCAAGATTAAGCTCGACTTGAACTCGATAAAAATAAAATGAGTCAAACATGAACACTATAGTATTCGGCTCGGCCCGGCCCATTTACACCCCTAGACCCAGCGGTGTACCTTTCTTCTTTAAAGAGTCAATGTAAGATCAATTAGGGTTAGAAATGGGTCTTCTCTAACAAATACTAGGGTTTCTACTCCACCAATAGCTTCACCTTCCCCTAGATCCTCGTTCAGCCCAGTTAGCCACCCATCTGATGGTCCAACATATCCCAGACCTGGCCCACCATCTGATCCCATAAGGTTTCTGGCTGCACCGCCTTCGCCATCAACCCACGCTCTGACATCGCCCGCCTCCACTGTTGCTGGCTCAAGCTTTTATGGCCCGTAAACCTAGGCCCTCTTCCCTAGCTTGAGGTCAGATCTAAGCCCAACAGCCTAAACCTGAAACCATGCAGCCACAACCCTTTCTCGTCCAGACATCGGGAACGAAGCCCTCGACGGCGACTTGGATTGCTAATACATACAAAAAAAAATCATATGATCTGCCCAGCTCGAAACCTTTCATGTCACCTTTAGTCGACGTCTTTGGATCCACCACCCTCCATTCGACATCGCCAACATCTTTGTACAGACCACGAAGATGTCGAAGGTGAGCCGCCACAGCTGACGGCTCACAGCTCAAAAACCTAGGCACGATCGGCAGCTAAAGCAATCGAGGCAACTTTTGCCCATTTACGAACGCACACAGCCGTGCTGACGCAAGAGCACAAGCGATTTCCTTGAAAGAGTGTCACCGCATGATGAAACCCTAAGATCGATGCAAGCTTCCATTCTGCTCCCAGAGAAACAGAGTCATCTCGGTTGAATTATCAATTTCTTGTTCAGTTATGTTACATAGTCGAGTTTCTTTATTTTTTATTATAATTTAATAAATACAAAAAGAAAAACAAAATTTTAAAAAATCCGTGTTGTAAAATCCTCCTTATTTTACAAGTGTTGTGGGTCCTCCTGGTTCAATTTGGCAGACGCATTTGTGATTGGAAATAAGGACCAATGGAATAGCACAATTTTGGCAGGAAGTTTCTAGCGGGGAAAAAGATTCTCTTGGGATGATCGTACACTTAGGTATTGATACGAGCGCTTACAAAAAAACTCCCTGAAAAGCACAAAAAAGCCAAAAATTCTGGGGAAAAGTCGGGATAATTACTATTATTATACTCATCCCCAGTCGGGGTACATCATTTTTAAAACACTCGGCACTCATAAACCACGAACTTGAAGCCCCCCAATGATTTGGTTCTAAGATCTTGTTTTCCTTCACCAACCCCCTAACATTACTCTTTCTCTTTCTCCCTTTTTTTTAGAAAAACAAAATGTACATTCATGTGTAATTCGGTGACATTCAAAGTTTCATCAAGTACACAAAATTCCCTTAAAAACAAAGTATTTTGACTTATTTATGTAAGTTCCAAATGTTTATTAGTTCTTGATAGGGTATTTTGTGGTTACAAATAATCAAGGGTAAGGAGATTAGGTTAGAGGATTCTTCAACAAAAAGAATTGAAGAAACCCCATCTTTTTAATTGGGTTAGTTAACAAAGAAAACCTTTCTTACCTTGATTCACCAAGATCATGATTTTCTTCTACAATGTACTTCAAACAAAAGATACTCAGAGACAATTGTCATGATACTAGAAAACTTTATTTTCAAAATGAACTTCACAAATTTAACAAGTTATTTCATATTAGCCCATAAACTAATAGTTTCTGCACCTGTAAGCAAGTGTCACGAGCTACATTGAAAAATAATGTCATCGTGACACTTCATAGAAGTGATGTCCAAGAGGGGCATGTCAATGACAAACATGAGGACTGACATAATGTCATAGTTAAGTGAACTTCTAGTTCGATGTATTTTGGTTTTGAATTTGAAAAAATCTGAGTAGAAAAGTTGACCGAAATGTTGAGAGGAGTTCAACGAACTTGACGGCATATTCTTACGAAGTCGCATGAATTAGTTATGGGAGTCGGTCCTCCTCGACTATTTTTATGTTTTCTCATGCCAAGTGAGAATTTACCTGAAATGCTACATAAAAGGTCACCCTCTGTGTAAGCCTTCATGAAACACTAAGCGATTCTTTCTTGAGACCCTTGAGTGATCAAGGAACCATACATATGCCGTCAGAATAGGGCGGCACACAACTCCAAGAGTCAGGAAGTCTAATGGACAGTATTGGCCGGCATGCCAATATTGCGGTCTCATGTTGGTGGTAAGGTTCGTATGTGAGCGGTCCTTATGCCATCGGCATAGGCAAACATGTGGGCTAAAGACACATATGTTGGGACTTTGTGGTGCTCCTTGTCCACAAAGCAAGTGATGTCGACATAAGTTTGGTTTCGACCTTGTCTAAAGAGTGGAGTTGCCAACATGCACGAAAGGGCAATATTGTGCTAGACGAATGGAAGCCAAAAAGTGGGTATCGAGAGTTAGTTGCCTACTCAAGGTGTAGGCTGGCAAGCTAGACAGGTGCATGGGTAAGATGCAAGAGATGATCTATGGTGGCGAACCTCGCTAACAAGCCCTTAAGGCAAGAATGGTGTGCAAGCTCTTAGAGGGATGACCCGATGTATGAAGGTGTAGGCCAACTAGGTCTTGATGTACTGCCATGCCGCTTGCTACAAGGTACGAGTTGCACCCTGGTCAACAACGGGTTGACACAAGCCGGATTGACTAAGAAGCTTATCGGTTGGGCAAATGTTTGAGAGACAACCACGACACAAGGAATCAAAATCAGTAAGACACAAGATGTGAGACTCATGTGTGAGAATATTTCATTGATGAAAAGCATTGGGTATGGGGATAAAGTGTGAAGGGTCATATTGACACGGGAGACGCACAAGGAAAGAAAATAGGCTATGTAGGAAGAATACATACTAAAACAAATGTTATGGGTAATTTTGTTGGTTACAAAGTATCAAGGGTAAGGAGAAATCTTTTGTTTATGACCATTGTTATGAAAACAGTCGGGAAACCGTTTTGTTATATGAGAATCATGTTTTAATTAACGGAGAAAGAGTCTCTTATGACTTTTCGGATTTGTTGTTTTGTTTTTCTTCACCATGAAATATATATATATATATATATATATATATATATATATATATAT